>OX155957.1:17343267-17625845 GCA_944548615.1 Micropterix aruncella | reverse complement strand
AACTAGTCGCTGTGACTAGTACTTGAGTATATACGTATATACTTAAATATATACACAGGGGGCGGCCAAATTATCATATTTAGCTGGGATTCTGTACTAAGAAGCATATTTAAAAAATATATTAAATTGCTAAACTGAGATTAGTTTAAAGTGTGTATAGCAATTAAAATAAAGTTAACCTATATAAATATATATTTCTGCGTGTGATAACAAAATTCGCCATTTTCCAAGGGTAGGAGGTTATGCTATTGTCATAATTATAATGTCAAGCAATAATTACAGTTTCGGAACGTATACATAATAGCCATTTTCCTGATGTCATAATACTAAAACATTTAAAAAAATACTGGATTTCCAATTGTTAAACAAATTAATAGTGCGGTGAAAGTGACTTAATTCATTTATATATCATAATTTATTAAAATCTATATAAATAAAAATGAAATGCTCTTCGTTGGAAACCGCATTTTAGTTTGAACGAGTCCGGTTCACTCAGTCTAAAGATCAGTCGCTCTAAAATGGCATTTTAGAGCGACTGCCCCGAAAAACACGATAATATCGTGTGAGGTGCAGAACGTATAAATTAGAGCGACTGATCTTTAGACTGAGTGACCCGCCATCGAAAAACATGAAATCGGCTCAGTCGCTCTAAAATGCGAATCGGGTCAGTCGCTCTAAATTATCACAACTGTGAAATACCTCCTGCTACTTTTCGCGTTCTTCTTCTTCTTTATAAATAGCAGTTGTCAACGCGTGTAGTGTTACCAGGCTATCAAAATTTTTCCCTGGATGGTCGATGTCAGACTATTTTCGAAATTATCTAGGCGAATAAATAACAGATCTGTAATGAGCGGTGACGTATGGGCGTGAATACGCGTATTTGGTGCACATAACGCTGTGTTGGTGCATAATATCGTTCCGCCTAGCTCTGATGCGAGTTTGTTTATTTTTTAGACAGTTTTGCATGTTTTTTCGTTTTATTTCGTTAAATGCTGTATAGTAGATATACTAAATATGAATTATTGCAGTATAGGAACCTTTCTCAAAAATCTGAAAAATAAAGAAATACATACTGCGACTTAATAATTGTAAAGATAAATGTAAAATTTCGGAAGAAAAAAAAAATAAATGTAAAAGAAAAATACCTATAGGTGATTATGCCGGCTAGGACTCTGCCTGCGGGTCAGTTTCGCTCTTCGGGCGCTCCTGGACGGTTTGCGAACTATAGGGACAAGTGCATTCCGACTGATAAGCGGAATGCACTTGTCCCTATAGAACAGGGGTGGTTGTTAACCTTACGGCAACCGCTCTTAAAAAACGACCAATTCGGCCACCCTATCCCGGGCGGTCGACATGGTCCGCAATAGATTCGGTAGATACCGAATCACCGCTATGTAAGGGAGAGGACCGCGCAAGCGACCTCGAACCCTTAACTAGTTGGGAGGCCGGAGAAATGTGGCCGAAAGTGGTAGTAAGGGCGCGAGGCCGCTCGTTGGTTGCAAACCCAGTGTCTCGCGGTAAGGCGTTGGCTTCTTACGGGTGAGTGGTGTAACTAGACAGTGAACGGTTTCGTCCCAAAGTCTCCTACGCTCATCTTAAGGGAGACAGAACGATCAATATCGTTAAAACTTCCTGGAGTCTGGGTTCGCCCGTTATAGTTGACACCTCCAAATACCCATTTACATGCAATTTATTCATCAGTTGAGTAGTTGTACTTGCATAAGTAGCATCTTAGCCTGTGCATGTGACTTGATGATTTGTTATTGCATCATAGCTCACAATGTCTTTTAGCGCCCGGCTGACTTGCCTGTGAGAAGTTTACTATTTAAAAAAAAACAATATAGAAATTGATCTATAAAAGATCAACCGAAAATTAAGACGGTGCTGGATTTTCATCACTGGACATATAGATTAAGATTTGAAGCTCTAAGTGTTGAATTTGTTAAGCGATTTCATGAGGAATGTATTTAGGCTGATACAATACTTATATTCAGATGCCACGAAGTAACAATACTGAAGTTCAAATTTAAAATATGGACTTAGCCCCCAGGCATGCACTTGCGGCCTGGCCGCAACGGCCAGACTACAGCGGCCAGCAAGATACTACCAAATGTATGGAATTGCCGTCGACCGCGCGCACTTGGCCGCGCTGTTGACGGCGAGTCCATACATTTCGTAGTATCTCGTTGGCCGCCGCGGCCAGGCCGCAAGTGCGCACCGGGGTTTACTTCCATTATAGAGAATCTATGCTGTTAAAGTTTTGATAAGCGCAATGCTTTAAAATCATTCATTAACCCAGCGTAAGCGGTAGTATTAAATCATTTTTTAACAACAAGTGTTTACTTAAAACTTTATCACGGTGCAATTATTAGCTTGAAGATGCTACGGCTAAAAATATATTTATAAATGAACTAAATTGTACACTGTCACCATATACTGAAGATTGTATGCAATCGTTGCCGTGTTATTGATTCATCCGATTCAATAACATTTGTTTGTCGAATAAAACATTTCTTACAATTATAATTTTATTTTTGCTAGCATGTGTTTAAAATACATTTTCATTTCATCAGGAGCCGGACGTGGTGGTATTGACTCCTTTATTTAATAAATGTTCCATCCGCTGTTATACTATCCCTGACTGAACATTCTTTATGCTGTCATAATGTTCTCGTGTAACGACTTCTGTAATTTTGCAAAAATTTATAGTACAGTTACAAACAATTAAATTTTGTTATAAAAAAATAAACAATTTTATAATAGTTTTTTTTTATTATTTTAAAAGCCAAAGAAAAAAACAAGTAAAATCAAGGTTCCTAAATCATGTAACCAAATAAATTAATTATTTTCAATAAAATAAATGTTACAAAATAAAACCATAATAAATGTAAATTAAAATATCAAACGTAAAATAAAAAATAATACCCAAATAGTCGTCTAAAACATAAATATCAAATTATAAATGTATGCCGCATTGTCAATTACGTTTATGTATACCTATGCTCTCCTTAAATTTAGTCTCTTCTGGAATTGATTAATGTACATACATAGACATTAAGCTGTATGTGATAGAATTTTAGGCATATCTAGTACAGACGCAAGGCAGGTCGAACGTACAAGAATGAACCACGCGTTGTGGAATGTAAAATTATAGGTTCTTCGTAAAATACGGGTTATCTACGTTTTTGTGGATAATTTTGTGGAATAGTACCATATCTGCAGCACGGTTCTCCAATAAAGCAATATTAAAGTGATTCAGTCTGATCTTGTACATTTTCAGTCCTAAGCATTGACAGTAGTGTTGTCTAGTAGTTGACTCCTTGTGTACGTCGTATTGCGAGAGCACTCACGACCTTGGCGTTCAACTCGATCACCGATTGAATTTCGACATGCTTGTATGAGGTACTGTCAGTAAAGCTACAACTTGGTGAAGTTTGTTGACGTATGACGATATTCATCTAAAGAGATCACCGAAGATCTCTTTAATTTATCCAGAAGGATGGTTGGGTTGACAAGGTCGAATACTTTTGCAAAATCTGTGCATATTGCATCCACATGTTTCGGGTTATACATAGACTTTGATGATGAAGTTAGTGTATTCCCGGTATTCCCCCAAATTTGATACCACAGTTGGGATATGCATAGGTTTCGTGGAGCCAATATTTTGCTAAGTGAATGACAAATGACCCCGTTTTGGAGGGATATCCGAAACCTTTAGATGATCATGTCTGTAAAAGAAAAAACTACATTAGTTATTGAAAGAAACTGTATTAAAAAAAAGAAAAATCATTATATTTAGATTAAATGCATGGTTTCCATCACACGTAAATTCGGGCGACTAACAGCCCATTTCCACTTGTCGGGTGTCTGATCCGTTTTTCAATCGGATATCACCGCCTCTGTTCCCACTCGTTGGATGTCGGATTCGATTTAAAGGCAACTGCGCGATGGATGTCTACGAAGCTTTTGTTGTGATATACTATTAAGATGAAAACAAGTTATTTCAGGTTATGTTCGCAGATTGACAGCAAATGTCACCGTTTCCTACTCTAGGGTTATACGATACGATACGATACGATAGTGTCAGTAGTACCATGGACTAACTACTAGATTACTACTAGATTCGGTCATTGTAACATGATCAGTGCATTGTAATACTAAATGTCATAGTTAGGCAGAAATCACCCTCTTTGGGTGGAGCCATCAAATAAAAAAATGTGATAGAATAAAGCCAAATTAGAATGTGATAGAATAAAGCCAAAATAAAAACAAATTTACATAATAAAAACAAAAACATACTTTTTGTCATTGCTTAAAAAATGTAACTGAAACTTCCGCCAGGTGTTTATTTAAAAAAAAAATAAGTTAAACCTGCTGTGGGTTTAACGCATCTTTGAATGCCTACATCTCGCTTATTATTTGAGGCCGAATAAAGATTCGGAATCAGTCACGGGGTACCTTACTATCTAAATATTAAGTAAATATAAAGTCGAAGACTATCGCGGTTGTTTGAAATTATAAATAAGATGGAAACCATATCCTATTTATAATAAGTAATTAGTTGTATAAATGTCCAAATTTTAAACGTCAAAAATTAACATAAATGTAGGTATCGTGATTAGTGTCAAATGAAAGGCCTGTTTGGGGACCTACATTTCAAAAATATATATGTATCTATATGGATAACTTACATAAACCACAAATGTTTCATTAGGAAAAGAATAAAAAATAATTACAAATACAGAAGTTCACTTTTTATAACGGAATAAATGCAAAACCATGATCATTTCCTGGTCTCCACGACATGTACAAACCCCATATAACATCAACGGGCACAAGCTTTAACAAGTAGACACTGTTGATTTTACAAAAACGTTATGTTTTGTATCCTTGAAAATAAGTGTTGAAAGAAAAATGTTGTACTGACACAAAAACTTATATGCAGGAAGTTTATCCGTTCAAAAAAAAACCGAGATGGGAATCGATTTACAAAAGTTTAACCGAAAATGAAGACAGTGCAGGGTTTTAATCACTGCACATATAGATTTAGATTTGAAGCTCCAATGAAAATTTTTAATTAGTTAGGCAATTTCATAAAGAATGTATTTAGGCTGATACAATACTTATATTCAGATGCCACGAAATTACCAAAACAGAAGTCGAAATGTTGAAAATGTAGAATATGGACTTAGGTAGGTACCCAATTAAAGAAAAACAATACTGTTACATTTTTGATAAGCGTAATGCCAATTGATCTAAAATCTTTAATTATTAGCCCAGCGTATGGCCGCCGGACTAAATATTTTTATAATAACGAGTGGTTATTTAAAACTTTTCAGATGCGGGGGGGGGGGGGGGGTAGTTTAGGGGGCGAACATGATACACACGTGACACGGCCCGGTGGCATAGTGGTTAGGTCGCCTGATCCAGGCGCGGATCCACGGGGGGGAAATTAGGGAAATTTCCCCCCCCAAAATCGACGTAGAAGAAAAAGACAGTGTGTCCGCGTCGCTTCTTGCTTCGAAATCGCTGTTAGGTTAAGCCAGTGGAAGAACAAGGATACAGCAGGAAAGGCATCGGTTTTAATTTCCGCTTTAAGTAACTTTGAATTCCTTATAGGACTCTTCTGCCTGGGTGATATATTATCACTTACCCAACCACTCAGCGTCATCTTACAAAAAGAAACCATTGATCTAGCAAAAGCATCGGAAATAGTAAAATCACTAATTGCAACACTAGAGCAGCGACGGCGTGAAGTAGATGAACATTTCAATGAAATATTTGAAAACGCAAAGCAAATGGCAGAAAAGTTAGACATTGACGTTAAAAGACCGAGGACGTGCGCGAGACAAACGAGACGGGAAAATTATGCACTAGAAGATTGTCAGGACTACTACAGGGTATCTACGTTCATACCGTTAATTGAAACAGTGACCGAGGATTTAAAAGTGCGTTTTTCCAAAGAGGTACTAGATTCCTTTAATTTGACATTACTGATTCCGGATAAAGTTATACTACAAACTTTTAATCAAACTAAAGAACTGATCAAATCTCTTATCTCAAGATTTGGAAACTTGCTCGAAGGTAACAAAGAGATACAAGTTTTAAAACTGAAAGCAGAAGTTCAACACTGGCAGCAACTATGGTCTACAAAAAAAACATCCGGTGACGGTCTACCACTACCAGCTTCATCATTTGATGCACTTAAATCCTGCGATGAAGACGTATACCCAATAATACACAAACTACTTCAGATTTTCTGCACACTACCTGTAACGAATGCTAGTGCTGAACGATCGTTCTCATCTTTACGTTGCATCAAAACTTGGCTTAGAACTACCATACTAGAAAAAAGATTATGTGGCTTGGCGTTACTCCACATCCACTATGACATTGATATAAAACCAGAAGAAGTAGTGGAACGCTTTTCAAAAATAGGGCAACACAGAATTTTGATATAAAATTGTGTGGTCACATTTTTATTTAGATTTATATAATTTTGAAATTTTGACATTAGGCGAAACTCTCTTTATGTCTTTATTCTGTCTTAGTATGTCTTTATCTCTTTATTTCTTTTTATGTAATAAATGAGTATTTTACACACCAAAGTCTAATAATTCCCCCCCCAAAATGGCTCTCTGGATCCGCCACTGCCTGATCTTACATTGTAAGGTCCCGGGTTCGATTCCCGGCTGGGTCACCATTTTCCGTTGGAATAAAATTAAAGGAATTGGATTTTCAGTTCTGTCGATCGAATGCAATAACAAGATTACAAGACTAACAAACATGTTACACGCACACATGATGTCCTCCTCATCGTGATCCGACAACGGCGACCTCTTGGTTGACAGGACTTCTTCGAATATGCGCGCGGAAGTGACTCGTGAATCCCAGTTTGTTTTTGAAGGTCCGATTACAACGACTACAGTAGAGTTCACCGCAGTCGTTGTAAGTGTATGTGTAATTAGACTTCAGACGAGTTTTGCGCTGTTGGCGGTTCGAGTCGAGGTTTTCAAGCCGGGCTTTCTCAAACTCTTTAATTTTTGTGGTCACCGTGGAGCGCCACTCGCTGCGTTTGTGAGCAGCCCTCTCCCAGCTCCCAGGTAGAATACCACTGGCGGTTAGGTGCCTTTTTAACACAACTTTATAGCGTAGGTGCTGTCCGCCGACTTTCTTGCTCCGCGCATTAGCGGTGGACTCCGGACTAACGACCTACCTATAAGACAGCTGTCTTGCCACATGCGAGCGTACACTTCACTACCCACTCACTACCCCTTTATTTATCAGGTCGAAATTTATATTTACGCCCATTAAATTTCCTAATTTATTTTAAGTTAAATTGTGTATCGCTGTAATTTTTCTGAGAGTTGTATATTTTTCTGTTCTAAATAAATAATTTTAAATCATAATATTTCTTTTACTATTTTTTTTAATGTTATACGATACGATTCTGAATTTATATTCCTTAATTTTGTTAATGTAGTTTTCGATGTTTCCTCCGTACGGTATATTTGGTCGCTCGCAGTATCATCCCTACCATATCCCTACTACAATGATCGATCGCTGCCGACGCTCTGATGAAGAAGAAGAAGAAGAAGAATCGCTTCTCGGCTGTCAAAATGCGTCGAGCCGCGATTTTCGTGTTTGCATCTGACGCAAACGAAATTGGATTTTTCGACGTTTTCATTTGCCGGAAAAGCCAATGTAACCACAACACCCTCCTATCCGCGAAGAAAATTAGCGGGAACCCGGAATTTTCGACTCGGTAAGTACTCCTTTTTGTTATGTAGCCACGTACACGCGCATAACCTCACTTTTCTTGACTACGCCGTGCAACTATGTTTTTTTCTAGTATTCGTTCCAAACGCCTAATAAGTGTTCCTACCAGCTTATGCTAGGACAGCAGAAACTTCGCGAATAACGGCCGTCTTTAAAATCGATTATACAAACGACGCTTGCATTTAAAAGCTTTTATCACTGTCAGCCATATCATTGACTTTTGTCACCGCGACAAAAACTTTTTTGTCGCGGTGACAAAAGTCAACCGTGCGCGCTATCCATAAGTGCAGATTTACATTGAGTCAGTTACAGGCGTCAGTGGGCGCTGAGAACTGACTCACACTGTTTACGTAGTCAATCAGCCATAGTTACTTCTATAGGTTAGGTACGTTTGTTATTAGTCAGTGGGAAAAAATGCATTATTTTCGCTAGTTAAAACGCTACAAAACAGTGCCAGTGACTGACTAACTACTGACTTTAGACAAGGTCAGGCGAGTTTAGACAAGGGCTGAAGGGGCAAACACATTATCGGACGCGTCCGTCAGCCGCGGCTTATGAACGCGATCTGTGTAGTGAATTTCTATTGAGCCGTGCACATTATCGGACGTCTGTCGCGAACAACTGTGCATACGTTCGTACGCCGCGCCTTACGGACGCGTCCGATAATGTGTTTGCTCCTTGACTTCAAAATATATAGCAGGAATATTGAAGTCAGCTCTGGAGCGACAGCTCTGTACTGACTTAAAATCAATTTACACGATGGCAGTACCGGGTCAGCACTGACTTGTTTTAGGTTTGATGTCAGTAACTGACTCAATGTTCGTCAGCCTTAATACTGTAACCTCACTGTATCAGATTTGATAGTGCGCAATTCAAGAATACATTGGATCAAATGAACAAAGCCCACCTCGCGGTAGTGCGGCCGCAGACCGCACACCGCCATAGTAAAATAAGATAAGTATATCGAGAATCTGCCATCTGTCAGTTGTGGCACACGAGTAGACACGGAACAGAGACAAAGCTTCATACAACCGCGATTTGGTAGGTACACTACTACAAGCGTGAGACGCGTGCGTGTATGGCAACCGGCCGCTTCGTACGTACGCGGAGAAAGGTTGACAAACCTCAGGGCCCCCAGCCGCGGCGGACGTACACATCTCACCTGTTGTTTATTTTTCTCCTTACGTTTGATTCAATAAGTGTTTTAACATAAACAAGTGTAAATATGGTTTACTGCAGCGTGTGTTTGAACGATTCTAGAATTATTAAAAACATTATCATTTTTCAATTACCCCAAAGATTTCATTAGGTATGTACAGTAAATAAATAGATTATAATTTATTATTACTTTCCTGTCAGGAAAGTATTGTGGACGCACTTCTGTGTCTGGCTGTGTGTATTATCCGACGATAGCGCCGAAACGTTTCATCCGATTGAGCTGAAATTTGGCATGCAGGTATCAGTTGGTCATCATGTTATGAGATGAAAAGATTATGGTTGAAATCCATCCACCCTGGGTTGGACCCCGATGAGGGAACTCCTCAACAGTCATTAGCAGAGACCCAAAATTTTGTATACGCAGTAAATTATGATAGCCCCTTCCAAGTTCTACCATGACATCGCTGATGTACCCTGGATTGGCTCCCGATGACTCCTCAACGGTCAACAGCAGAGACCCAAAATTTTGTATACGCATTCAATTACGATAGACCTTCCATGTTCCACCATGACATGGCTGATGAACCCTGGGTTGACTCCCAATGAGGGAACTCCTCAACGGTCAACAGCAGAGACTCAAAATTTTGTATACGCATTCAATTACGATAGACCTTCCATGTTCCACCATGACATGGCTGATGAACCCTGGGTTGACTCCCGATGAGGGAGCTCCTCAACGGTCAACAGCAGAGACCCAAAATTTTGTATACGCATTCAATTACGATAGACCTTCCATGTTCCACCATGACATCGCTGATGAACCCTGGTTTGGCTCCCGATGAGGGAACTCCTCAACGGTCAACAGCAGAGACCCAAAATTTTGTATACGCATTCAATTACGATAGACCTTCCATGTTCCACAATGACATGGCTGATGAACCCTGGGTTGACTCCCGATGAGGGAACTCCTCAACGGTCAACAGCAGAGACCCAAAATTTTGTATACGCATTCAATTACGATAGACCTTCCATGTTCCACCATGACATGGCTGATGAACCCTGGGTTGACTCCCGATGAGGGAACTCCTCAACGGCCAACAGCAGAGACCCAAAATTTTGTATACGCCGTTTTTTTATGTGGTGGAAAGATATACCTATTAGTAATTAGGTATTAATGCATTAAAGGAACCTATTTTACATTATTGATTTTGTAACATCACCCGACTATATTGACCACGCTGGTTCCGAATCTGTAATAATCTTTATTCGGTTTCTATAAATAAGCGAGATATAGGTATTCCAAAAAGGGTCAAACCCATACATTTCGGTAGGTTGTTAGTTATTTTTAATAATACATAAACACCTATTTGACGGTAGGTTAGATTAGTTTTTTAAGACAATCTTAAAAACTGAGTTTAAAAAAACTTTTTTTTGGTTTGTTTATTTGTTTTTAACTTTAAACCAAATTTGGTTGTTAATTTGTTAAAGCTTTTTTCTTTCACATTTAGCATTACAATGATCGAATCTAGTAGTATTTCATTATTTTTTCGATTTTTGAGAAAGGTCCCTATACTGCAGTAATTCCATTAACATCGAAAGATAACTCAACCCGGCGGTGCAAAAATCGTTTTGGTATATCGTAATTAGATAGTGTAACTAAAGGAGACTTTTTAAAATTGTGTATAATAAAAAGTTGACAAATGTTTAGTTTATTTAATTTTATTCTTCTGTGCCAACCCTAACAAAGTAGGTAAAAATTTTGCACGCTCTTCAGAAGCTTTGCCTCTGTTCGTGTTTACTCCTGTGGTTGTGGTGCATACATAGTGTGAACAAAATACTCTCCTAAACATACCAAACCTAAAATCCGTGCCCAAATTTACTCCTAAAGTGTAGTTTGAAGTGCAGACCAGCTGTGGAAGTGTGATCTCCTCTGGAAATCCATGAATTAGTATACAATTGCACAAAAATCATTTAATGTCAACATTGCACTACCCTCATTTAATGTACAGTGAATTCTAGACAAAATATAAATCAAAACGCTGAAATCAACTAAACCTAACTAGGAAAACCAATTAAAAAGACACAAAATGAATCCATCACCCAACCCCCAAAAGTGTACAAAGTGTAAAAAGATAATTAATGACAAAAAACCCGGAGTGAAGTGCGACTGCTGCAAAATCATTCTTTACCATTGAAGAACAACACGGCTTTGTGCAAAGACGCTACTGTAACTAACCTGCTCTCATGCTTAGATAAGTGGACAACAGAATGGAACAATCGACACCCTATAGACATAATATATCTAGACTATGAAGAAGCATTTGATAGAGTACCAATTAAACGGCTAGTTAAAAAACTGGAACATTTTGGTTTCCGGGGTAAGCTGTTGCTGTGGATCATAAACTTCTTGACAGGCAGAAAATTTCGTGTACGAGTCGGTGATGAGCTCTCGGAACCCCATCCTGTCCTAAGCGGAGTTCCCCAAGGATCAGTCCTTGGGCCTGCAGCATTTGGGATCTTCCTTACTGACTTAAAAGCGATCATAAACCTCGATTTCATGTTGTTCGCAGATGACACAAAGTTTTTTGCTGACCCCACGATCAGCTACGTAGAAATACAAGACAACCTCAATCGCATTGTCCAATGGACAAAAGACTGGCTCTTTCCGATCACAGTACAGCGCTGTCGCGTCAGAGCTGACTTCAATAACCTGCTATATTATTATATTTTTGTTGGTTGGTAGCCATTTATTGAACAGAAATGGAAACTGTCAACACGACACAGCGTTGCCAGATAGTAATTTATACTTAAGGCGCCACGTATGGGCGTAGGGTTGTACTATTTCAACACCCTCACTCATTTAAATATAAATTTAAGAACTTAATTATTTTACATAAATCTTTGATTAAATATTAAAAACAAACGATTTGGTTTAACATTTCATTGGTTTGATATTCCATCTAAATTTAATTTTAAATGCACAACCCCATATTTGACCCACAAAATGCAGCCTTTTGTCCAGATACAGCCTTTGTTAGGATGTCGGCCACCATGTCCTCTGTGGGTATATATATATATATATACACCCTTGTGCAAATTAATCTGAACACTGGCAATTTTAGTCAAATAATGGTTTTATTCATGAAAATCATACAAAACTTTAACTTAGCTTATAAATTAGTATTTTATGTGGCCTCCTTTAGCTTTAAGTAGCAACTGTATACGCTTCGGCATTGATTCCACCAAGTTTTTACAGTTTTCACGAATTTTCGGATCTCTGTACCACACCTCAATTACAGCATTTACGAGCTTTTCTTTTGTAGTGCAGTCCATTTTTCTTAGCCGTGCTTTACAGATTGACCACAAGTTTTCGATTGGGTTTAAATCTGGAGAGTTTCCAGGCCAATCCAAACACATAATGCTGTTATCGGTAAAGAATTTCTTTACCAACTTGGAAGCATGGCAAGGAGCCAAGTCTTGTTGAAATATTTTAGTCTCTGTTGGAATTTTTTTTAGCTCATGTATCATTCTGTCCGTCAAAACTTCTATGTATTTTGCACTATTCATCATTCCTGTTACCGGAACTAATGCACCAGTGCCATAGAATGAAAAGCAACCCCAAAACATTTTCTTAACGGGATGTTTCACCGATTGTTGGATATGGGCTGGAGAAAGTGGTTCTCCGTCTGCCCTGCGAACGAATTGGTAACGCATACCCTGGACAAAAAAGTGACTCTCGTCAGAAAATAAAACGTTTTTCCAATCCTCAGAAGTCCAGAGCTTATATTTTTGTGCCCATGTCATCCTTTTTTTCTTCATGGTTTTTGTAAGAAGCTGTTTTTTTAAGGGTCTCCTAGCTTTTCGCCCACTTTCCAAGAGTCTTCGACGTACCGTAGATGCGTGCACGATCGTCCCAGAAGCTGCAAGCTCCTTTTGTAAGTCGTCACTAGTCTTGTGTGGGTTAATTTTACTGTTGCGAATCAAAATGGTGTCATCTTTTATTGTAGTTTTCCTTTTGCGGCCACATTTTCCGATTCGTTGTGGCAAAATTGAACCAGATTCCCTGTGATTCCGTATGATGGCGTTAGTTGATCCCAGTGATATGCCACATTCCTCAGATATTCGTCTTTGACTTAGCGATGTGTGCGCATCTAGAGCAATCACCTTGCTACGGATTTCCAACGAGATATCCATCGTCTTCGTAGGGATGAATTACATCCGAATATCTTCAAAAATCTTCAAAAAGTCCCCGACATACACAATGTGAGGAAAAAACACTAAAATCCACGCACAACAACAATATGACAAGCTCTTAGGGTCACATTAGAGGTTAGAATGACATTTCACAGTACAGAACAGTGTTGCCACATCAAAAAAACAGATTTTACTTGCCAGTATGAAATATTTTGAAGTGTTCAGATTAATTTGCACAAGGGTGTATACATTGTTTCTATCAGTCCATCATCGATCTTTTGTCTAATGAAATGGTGTCTCACATCAATATGTTTGGATCTAGCTTTAAAACAGTCCATTTTAGCAAGAACTAAGGCACTTTGATTGTCACACTTGATCCTGACTGATTTGGTCCTGATGTTATGGTCCAGATCTTGGCCGAATTGTTTCAGCCACAATGCTTCTTGCACAGCCGCTGACAATGCCATGTACTCGGCTTCTGTGCTTGATAATGCCACCGTCTTCTGTCTTTTGCTGGTCCATGATATTGCACCACCACTTAGGCCAAAAACGAAGCCCGTACATGACCGCCTCTTGTCCACATCTGATGCCCAGTCAGCGTCCGAGAATCCTTTTAGTCCTGACTGCTTCGACTCACGATAACATATCTTGAATCTAATTGTTCCTTTTAGATAGCGGAGGATCCTCTTTACTGCCATCCAGTGAGCCCTACCGTAATTGGAGTTGAATCGACTCACATCATTTACCGCAAATGCGATATCTGGTCTAGTGCCCTCTACTAGGTATAAAAGGCTGCCGACTGCTTCCTGATACCGTTTGTTTTCCATTTCTCGTTTTTCTTCGTCAATAGTAGGACACATACTCACGATTAGTTTTTAGTTTGTGTCACTTGTGGAGTGATAGCTGGTTTGCACTCGGCCATTCCAAATCGGTCGAGTATTTCTTCAATGTACTTGCTTTGCTCCAAACTGATAGTACCTGTACTATAAGTGATGCTTAGTCCGATGCAATTGGTTGCTTGTCCCATGTCCTTCATTTTGAATGATTAGCTAAGCGCCGTCTTGATCTTGTCACGAGTTGACTTGTGTTTCCGAAAGATAAGAATATCATCCACATAGATTGCAATGATGATCTCCATGTTGACTGTAAAATAGACACATGGGTCAGCCTTTGACTTGATTAGCCCGAATGAGCGCAGCATTCTGTCTGGCTTTCGGTTCCATTCATGACCACTTTGCTTCAGGCCATAGATTGCTTTCTTCAACTTGCAGACCCTCTCACTGCCATCATGGAATCCGACAGGTTGCTCAATGTAAATCTCCTCTCTGAGGTCCCCTTGGAGGAACGCAGTCACCGCGTTCATTTGATCAATATTGAACTGTGATTTTACTGCAAGTGCCACCAGATAATGTATCGAGGCATATCTGACTACTGGTGAGTATGTTTCCACGTAGTCGATTCCGTATTTTTGTGAGCAGCCTTTTGCTACTAATCGTGCCTTGTACCGCACGATGTCACCACTCACATCTCCCCTTTTTATTTTAAACACCCGTTTGGTCTTTATAGGCTTCCTGCCTGATGGAAGGAGTTCGAGTGTCCAAGTTTCGTTCTCCTCCAACGATGCCAACTCTTCATCCATTGCCGCCTTCCATCTATTACCGTCTGTTCGCGATAGCGCCTCCTCAACGGTGATCGGATCTCCATCGGCCTTGTTGCTTATAACAGAATATGTGACATACTCTTCAAATTTTCGCAGCTTCGGAACTCTCGTCGATTGTCTCAGTTCTTGCGCTGGTATCAGGTTCTGTTCTTCTGGTACAGCATCTGGTTCCTCTTCTGAGTTGTCCGAATAACCGAGTGTTTCGTAGGCTTCTGACTCGTCATCGACGTCGATCTTGATACCTTTTTCAGGCTGATATTCGTTTGGGATTATTTCCCTCACTGAACGTGTAGAACGTCGTAGATATGTAGAACGTGTAGATATGTAGAACCGTGAATGGTGTTGATTCCCTGCAATGTTTGTACTGCATGAGCCTTTCACTACAAAACTACTACTTATCTAATTAACAAACTTTTTTTTGCAGATTTTTTTTAACATCCTTGATGTGTTCAATCAGTCGAGTCGCTATGGGTCGCTTTGTTTGTCCAATTGACTGAAGCAGAGACAAGACAGCATAGGCTGAGGATGTTCTACTTACCTCACTTTTGCCCATCATCAACCCCAACCAACTGCAAAATGGAGCAAATGGTTGAAGATGTTGCACGATTTAGGACTGCTGCACTGATCTGACGAACTGCGAACTACATGTGCTGTACGATGACGTGTCGCCTTCATCGCAAGTTAGACCAAAGTGGCCCCTCACCGTGCCCTGAATGGAGTGATGGCAGCCGTCATAGGCAGCAGACTGACCACAACAATAAGAGAGTTGTCGTATAACATACCGTGACTAAGATCTAAGCGATCGCTTGCGCTTCTGATGATTAAGAGAGGATAGTTGAGATTTGCGTCAGTCGCCATATTAATACAATTAAATTGTTTGCAGATTTTCTTACAGCTTACAGCTCTTACAGATGAAAATCCTTCTTGCAATGTCCTTAGTAAAATTACCATGAATTAATCTATCCATTTCGATTCATTAGCTTAAAAATCAGTTATGCTTGTAGTGAGATGACCTATTACACAGGTTTGAACCCGGTGGTCTACCCGGGGGTCTGCATCGGGGTTGTAAAATGGATCGGTGTCTTCACTGTTTATAACGTCATCATAAACCACATGATCAACTTCATCGTCTGATCCAGAATCATTGTCAGCCTCCCACTACAATACTACTCCTATCTAATATACAAACTTTTTTGCAGATTTTTTTCAACATCCTTGATGTGTTCAATTAGTTGAGTTGCTATGGGTTGCTTTGTCTGTCCAATTGACCGAAGCAGAGCCAAGACAGCATAGGCCGAGGACGTTCTACCTGCCTCAGTTATTCATCATCAACCCCAACCAATCGCAAAATGGAGCAAATGGTTGAAAATGTTACACGATTTGGGACGTGTACGCTGCTGCGCTGATACAGAATAGATCTGACGAACTGCAAACTACATGTGCTGTACGAGAACGTGTCGCCTTCATTGCAAGTTAGACCAAAGTGACCCCTCACCGTCCCCCGAATGGAGTGATGACAGCCGTCATAGGCAGCAGACTGACCACAACAATAAGAGAGTTGTCGCATAACATACCGTGACTAGGATCTAGGCGATCGCTTGCGCTTCTGATGATTAAGAGAGGATTGTTGAGGTTTGCGTCAATCGCCATATTAATACAATTAAATTGTTTGCAGATTCTCTTACAGCTGAAAATCCTTCCTAAAAGGTCCTTGATAAGATTACCATCAATTAATCTATCCATTTCGATTCATTAGCTTAAAAATCAGTTATGCTTGTAGTGAGATGACCTATGACACCGGTTCGAACCGTTCACTACTGAACAAGAACTTTGCCATCCACAAAAGATGGATGGCAAACATTGCCATCCACCTCTGTTTATCAATATTTTATCGATTAGTAGTAGTCTTTAATTTAAAGAGCCGAGGTACAAGGTTTTCGATCCCATAGAGTGGTCTAGAGTATGCAGAGAAAGCGTTGTATTCCGATGTGGCCTAGAGGGGTGAAACTTTCTACTTGGCTTGGCGCGTGACAGCTATAGCTTGCTGAGACACAGGCGTATGCTGAGACGCGGTTCCAGGAAGCGCAGGGCTGAGCAGATGTAATGTACTGAACGTACTGAGAGCTGCGTGCGCTGCATCTCAGGCACGTGAAACGCAGACATGTGCATCCTGCTCTGCGCCTCGTAGTGCTGGCACTGATTTCTGCACGATGCATGCAACTCAGAACGAGTTTTTAGATAGATTTTATAATTGCTGAGTTGACCACATTTAATGATAAATGATAAAACATTTAATTAAATTCCTAAATTGTTTGTCAGATAACTTTCTCCAGTGTACAAATTCTTTATTAGTAGAGCGTTTTTTCAGATAATCACTTTTCCAAATAGCTTTTCTACGCTTTGATAAACTGTAAAGTAGCAACAATTCATTAATTTCATAACCAAACTTAATCTAAATTCATTTTTCTCATCAAACTAGAAAACTGTCTATTCCTTGTACTATCTAGGACGCGAATGAATGCATCTATGTCATTTAGCATCTGCATCTATCTTATACGCTCGCACCCATGTATGCCTCGACTACACTGCCTCGTAGCATACGCTCGCAGCCTATGTTTGCCTCGACTGCCCTGCCTCGCAAAATCTGTACTATGTTATTCTGCGTCACCTGCGTCTCAGCATAGGCTTAGCCTTGAGTGCATGCAACATTTGTATAAGGGTGTCGTGTTATTGCATTCGATCTACAGAATTCAATTGAAATTCCGTTAATTTTATCTTAACGAAAAATGGAGCCTAACAATGTAAGTTCAGGCAACCTAAACACTGTTCCACTTGGCCATGTATTGCTAAGTTATTGCCACTCGACATTTTGGCGTTGTGAAAAACACTAGCTTACACTATCATTTCTACCCTCATATGATACATATACATACACATACACACGCGTGTGTGTGTCTGTGTGTGAGGGTGTGTTTGTGTGTGTGAGGGTGTGTGTGTGTGTGTGTCTCCTAGCTACATCAAGGAGGAAAGTACATTAAAAACATGTAGTACGTAGTGTGACGGAAATATATCTTCACACACATCACTTCTTCTATTGTTCCAAAATAGGTCGCGATTGGATTGAAGAACGGGTACTCAGGGTGTGTGTGTCTGTCTGTCTGTCTGTCTGCATGTGTATGTCTGTCTGTGTGTGTCTGTCTGTCTGTGTCTGTCTGTGTGTGTGTCTGTCTGTCTGTGTGTGTGTCTGTGTGTGTCTGTGTGTGTGTGTGTGTGTCTGTGTATGTGTGTGTCTCCTAGCTACATCAAGGAGGAAAGTACATTAAAAACATGTAGTACGTAGTGTGACGGAAATCTATCTTCACACACATCACTTTTTCTTCCATTGTTCCAGCATAGGTCGCGATTGGATTGAAGAACGGGTACTCAGGGCCACGGCGTAGAAATGACAATTGGGGTCGGCTTCACCAACTCTGGTAGTGCCAGAGTTAAAGTACCAGGTTGATATTTTGAGCAAAGATTTTTGTTGCTGCAGTTTCGGCTGGTGTCTGACCGTCACAAAGCCATTTAAGAGTTTTTTTCCCTTTCGCTCGAGCAGGTGTGACTACAAGGAGATCGTCGGAGAAGACATTACTTTCAAAGAGCCTTAGACTACCAAAGTAACTAACTTAATGACCAAATTTGATCCGTACTGGCAAAACCGAACACCTGCATTAGCTATTTTATGTAAGTCGTCCAAATGTGCGCCGGACTAAACGTACCACTTAATGAATGTTAGCAATAATATATTTTTCAGGACTTTCAAATTCTAGCCGAACGATGTAAGTGGTGTCTGAAATCTCAATATTATGACTGAGGATACATAAAATAAAATACAAACGGAGCTGACATTGAATTCACTGCCCGAAGTCAGGCCCATTATATAGTATTACTACACTTCTGGGGGGTGAGCAGTGTATTCCGGACTAACGGCCGGCTGTGGTAGGTTTAGGACAGCAGTCTTGCCACATGTGAGCGTTCACCTTACCACCCATTCGCTATCCCTTCGAAGCCATAGAACTTGAGATGCGGAAATGGCGGTTTTAGATATTTTTTCTAGGACTGAGTTGATTATTTTTATGGTAAGATGAAGATCTTTAAAAAGGTGAAACAGATTTAGCTGGCAGGCCACGAGCGCTAACTTCCACCGCGTGAAGGTGAACAGTAAAGCTGTTCTGGGTGACGGCATTTGCAAGATCATGGTATTTATTTAATTTGACTTTCGGGCTTTCGACCGGGCGGTCGTGGATCACTAACTGGGAATGGGTGGTTTTTTTCAGGACTTGTCAGTATTTTGCAATGTTACTGGTTGACTATTGAATTATATAGAATAGATACAAAGCCATGGAATTCACGGACTGTAATCGGGTCCCATCATAATATTATTGTTATACTTCTAATTGATGAGGGGTGGACTCGAGGTAATAACTATCTAGGACAGCTGTCTTACTACATGTGAGCATAACCTTACCACCCATTCACTCCCTCCTTCGAAGCTATAGGATTTGATATGCCGAAATTTTGAAGTTAGGCAATTTTTCAAGGAATGAGTTGATTATATTCCTAGAGAGACCAAGGACTAGAGATCTGGCTGGCAGGCCATGAGCGCCTACTTTCATTGCGTGATGGTGAACATTGAAGTCGTTCCGGGTGAGTGCATTCACGAGATTATGCTATTTATTTAATTCGACAAGATCTTCCGGACTTCCGTCGGAGCGGACGTGTTCATAGTAATGACACATCAATGTGACAGCGATGAAGATTAGATTTTTTTTCAGCACTATTGTAATCCCTATCAAGCTACAGATAAATATAGAGCTACCATGGAATTCACCGATCGGAATCAGGGTTCTACGGGTTACTAATTTACTTTTAGGCGATGAGCGGTGGACTCCGTACTAAAGAGGACAGCTGTCTTGCCACATGCAAGCGTACGCCTTACCACTCACTCACTCCCCTCTTCGATACAATAGGATTTAAGATGCGGAAATTAACATTTTAGGTATATTTTTTAGGAATGAGTTGATTATTTACCTGGAGAGACCGAGGGCTATTGGAAAGGCAGGCCACGAGTGCCAAGTTTCACCTCGTGATAGTAAAAAATTGAAGTCGTTCCGGGTGAGTGCATTCACTAGATTATGCTATTTATTTAATTCGACGAGATCTTCCGGACTTCCGTTGGAGCGGACGTGTTCATAGTAATGACACATCAATGTGACACAGCGATGAAGATTAGATGTTTTTTTCAGCGCTATTGTAATCCCTATCGAACTATAGATAGATATAGAGCTACCATGGAATTCACCGATCGGAATCAGGGTTCTACGGGTTACTAATTTATCTTTAGGCGATGAGCGGTGGACTCCGACTAACGAGGACAGCTGTTTTGCCACATGCGAGCGTACGCCTTACCACTCACTCACTCCCCCCTTCGAAGCGATAGGATTTAAGATGCGGAAATTAACATTTTAGGTATATTTTTAAAAAATGGAGGCGTGCTAGGTGAGGATATTCACGAGATTATGCTATTTATTTAATTCGACGAGATCTTCCGGACTTCCTCGTCGGAGCGAACGTGTTCATAGTAATGACACATGAATGTGACAGCGATGAAGATTAGATGGTTTTTTTCAGCACTATGAATGAGTATGAGAATCAGAATGAGTCGATTATTTACCTGGATAGACCGAGGACTATTGGAAAGGGCAGGCCACGAATGCCAAGTTTCACCGCGTGATGGTAAAAATTGCATGTTTTTAGAAGATAGTCTTGTGGTCTTGGGTAAATATATAGTGAACAGACTGATTTGTTTGTAGTATGAGGAACAGCAGCTAGTGTTTTAAGGTGTATGGTGAATTATATTATATTATAAGTGTAGGGTTGGGACAGTCGATTATAGGATGACAGCTACTTAGTGAAGTTCTTCAACCATCTATGGGGGCTGATGCTGGCAAGGACCGGACAACTAACTCGCTGCCAAGTCTTCACCCAGCATACGGACTTGAGGTCAGAGTCACGAACAAACTAGAGAAGATTATTCGACATCGCTTGACCTGTCGCCTGTTGTCGTCTTATTATTTTCGTAGCGCTGAAGTTATCTTTTTGTGCGCTTGCAAATGCAAGAATTTAAAAATGACATGCAAGGATTTTTTTTTCATGTTCCATTTCAAAAAGGTTGCCGTTTTAATGGTGTACCATTTACAGAACTAGTATTATGTACCTATAGATTAATTCATCGCTCACGGTAATGTTTCAAACGTTTAAAGGCGAAATCAAAGACTGATTTGTAAGATTCATGAGATTATGCTATTTATTTAATTTTCCGATCTTCCGGACTTCCTATCTTCCGTCGGAGCCGATGTGTTCATAGTAATGACGCATGAATGTGACACAGCGATGAAGATTAGATTGCTATCCTAAGTATCCTAGTATTGCTATCCTAAGTATTTTGTAATGTTACTTGTTGACTATTGAATTTTATATAGATATATAATAGATACAGAGGGAACTGCCATGGAATTCACTGAGTAAACGGGAGCATAACCTTACTCCCTCCTTTGAAGCCTTTGGATTTGAGATGCTAAATTTTGATTATTTTCCTGGAGAGACCAAGGACAAGCGAGCTGGCTGGCAGGCCATGAGCCCCAACTTTCATCGCGTGATGGTGAACATTGAAGTCGTTCCGGGTGATGGCATTTGCAAGATCATGGTATTTATTTGATTTGACTTGTGGTCTTTCGGGCTTTCGATCGGGCGGTTGTTGATCACGACAGCTGTCTTGCCACATGCGAGCGTACACTTTACTACCCGCTCACTTCCCCTTTAGAGCAATAGAATGAGATTCGGAAGTTGGAGGTCTATGTATTTTTTCTAGGAATTACTTGATTATTTTCATTTAGGGACCGAGTACTTTAAGAGATGGCAGACCGCGAGCGCCAACTTTCACCGCGTGATGGTAAAAAACTTAAGCCTTTCCGGGTGACGGCATTTGTGAGATCATGGTATTTATTTAATTTGATTTATGGTCTTTCGGGTTTTTGACCGGGCGGTTGTTGATCACGACAGTGAAGAACTGGTGATATTTTCAGAACTCTATTGTAATCCCAAGTATTTAGCAATGTTACTTGTCGACTATTAAATTATATAGATGTAGAATAGATACAATGGGAGTTGCCACGGAAGGTATTGTTATTTTACTTCTGGGGGGATGAGCGGTAGACTCCGAACTAACGACCTACTTAACAATAATAAATAATAATAATAAACTCTTTATTTGCACTTAATTCGTATACAAAAAAGGCGAGCTTATTGCCACATGGCAATGTCTTACAACTAACCTAAACACAGTGGTGCATGCGCTCATTGTGAAAATAAAGATTATTACATAACATACAGATAAGTGGAAGAATTTAAAACTAATAATGCCCGAGGAGAGGAACAGGAGAGAAAGGGAAGAACTGGTTATTCTTAAAAAGGTAGTAATCCTTAAGGTGAGTCTTAAACGATGGTAACGAAGGCGAGTTTCGTATATTTGCTGGGAGATCGTTCCAGAGTCTTGCATCATGAAAGAATAGGAATAGAAATCACTATTATGACTCGGAATTTTTAATAAACTGTCAGGCTGACCGAAGTACGAGACCGTGGGAACTTAGTGGTTCAAAAAGCTCGTGGAGATAGGATGGTGTTAATTGGGAGAGTACAAGCAAGTATATGAACATTTCTTTGGCGTACTGGCAACCACTTTAACTGTGCCCTATAGTCGGACACGTGATCATACTTACGTAGACCGAAGATGAATTGTATGCATACATTTTGCAAACGTTCAAGTTTGTTGAGCAGTTCCTCTGATAAATCGAGATAAGCCACTCTGTATAGTCAAGGAGAGAGGTAGTACTATGGCCGGGACAGAAACCGGACTGATAGGGATTAAACATATTGAATTCAGAAAGGTAATCTGATAGCTGAGAGAACACTATATGCTCCCAACACTTTTGAGAGAGCAGGGAGAATAGATTGGCCTGAAATCATTTGGTCGAACAGGATTTTATATTTTAGGACGGGTATAACGTAGGCATTTTTCCAAGGACCTGGGTACGAACCAAATTCCATTGAGGAGTTTATTATGTGGGTAACGACTGGAAGAATAATACATTGGATGATACGTTTGAGCATATCTACACAGACCATCCGTTCCCACCGACTTAGATTTTATCCGGTTTAATGTTAGTAAAACTGTTTCAACAGTAGCTGGAACAAAGTGAAATTTACACGGATTGACTGGCACATTAGAATTGGCAATATAGGTGGTAGCACGGGACTTTGTTATATTATCTAGTAGAACCGGTGACTTTGAGAAGTGGTTATTAAGAACGTCTATATCTACATTGGGATCTACGGGTCCTTTACATTTACCAATTCCAAGTTGGTTCAGCACTTTCCACATTTCTTTGGGAGTACAATTTGCAAGCGAGTCGAAAATGTAACATTTTTTTGCATTATGACATAGTTGGTTACAACGATTCCTTAACGTACGGTAAAATTCCCAGTTGTCAGCTGAAGGATAACGCTTAAACTTAGACTTGGGCTCTATCGCGCTTTAACATATATTGCCGGATGGAATCGTTGAACCAGGGGTCTGATTGATGTCGTACTTTAGCTATTTTCACAGGGGCATGCTTGTCGTAAAGTCTGATGATCTTCGTATTAAAGAGACCAAGTTTCTCGTCGATGGTAGGGCTCTGGAAAACATCAAGAGGCATATATAAGGTCGTGGTTTGAGAAACCGCCGATCGTCAATTGACCATGGAAGTTGATGAGCTGGGGATTAGATGTCATTATCAGATCGAGCCAAGTGTGGGAGTTTCCGCTGTGGTGTGTAGCCTGCAGCGGAAGTAAAGAAAGATTTAAAGGACATTAACCTTGTTAGTTTTGAGGATCTATGATTTTGTTTTAAAAGACATGTATTAAAATCGCCAAAAAATAGAGCATTCTAATTCGTCAAAATAATTGTCGTTATCCGGTGCAAAGTAAAATACTCCAAGGAGAATCGTACTCGTATCTTTCATGGTTACGCAAATTAATAAATATTCGGGGGCAGGGCTGCTACTGACGGATGATTTGCAAATGACTTCATACGAAAAGTGGTCTTTTAGGTAGATAGCGACTCCTCCACCTCTGCGAGCTGTCCGATCATTGCGAATCAAGTTATAACCGGGTAAATTGTATAGAGACGATGGTAAAGACGGTTTTGACCATGATTCGCTAATCATACAAGCATCTACAGTTTGATTGGAAAAAAGAGCATAAAATTCGCTAAAATGAGCCGGAGAAGCTTTGCGCGTTCAAATGGCATATATTTAAAGAATTTTTATTGTAAGAAAGTGTTGCGTAGAATTTGATCGGTTGATCTAGAGGAAATATTACTAGTATCCATTGTGTAAGTATCGTGGTCGTAGTAGCAAGTAAGTAGCAAGGTCATGTCGTCCCCTAGTAATACCTTATTTAAGTCTGTGTCACTCAGTTCATCGAAGGGAAAGGTCGTATGGGTAAGGTTAGGGATAGAAAGGCGTCGGGTAGACATATTTATACAAAACAATTAAAAAAAATAATAAATTGGTGATATTCAATCACACTAAAAGCAAATAAATGCATACTTAAGACAGCTGTCTTGCCACATGTGAGCGTACACCTTACCGCCCATGCAGTCTGTCCCCCCTTCAAAGCAATAGGATTTGAGATGCGGAAATTGGCTATTTAGGTATTTTTCTACAAAGGATTTGTCGACTGTTTAAATTACAATACACTATTTTAGAAGATCATTTTGTGGTTTTAGGAAAATATTCAGTGAGCAGACTGATTTATTTGTATTATGAAGAATGGCAGCTGATCTTAAAGGTGTAGAGTGAAATATATTATAAAAGCAGAGTTGGGACAGTTGATTATAGGACAATGGCTACTTAGCGAAGTCTTTCAACCATCATCCGAGCTGATACTGGACAACTAACTCACTGTGTATAGCACATACATCATTCAACACCCAACATACAGGACTTTGTCAGTCTTGAACAAAACCTGATTCCTTATTTTTGTAGCGCATATAGAAATAAAAAATGATTTGTAAGGATTTTTATTTATATACCGTTTCAAAAAGGTTGCCGTTTTTAATGGTGTACCGTTAACAGAACTAGTATTATGTAACTAGATTATTTCAACGCCCACGGTAATTGCCACGCCACAGTTGACCAAGGTTAAAACGTTTAACGGTGAGATCAAAGACTGAGTGTAGACTTGACTGTCATTTGTAAGAATATATAATTTTGTGACTAAATAGGTCTGCTATGATAGTTGAATTCTTCAGTGTATCCTTTTCTTGCTCTAAAACAAAAATAAAACATGAATATCAATAAAGACTACGTGTGTTATTTAAAGTCGCTTTATTTACCTTTTTTCATGCCGAACACCTGTTTTTTTACATTTTAACTGCAGCCATCGCTGGATCGTAAGTTTCGAAAAAAGAATCAGCCATCTTTTCATTCAGGTTTATTAGGTATCAGCTAGAAAAGAATAAACTAAAAAGAAAATTTTAGCTGTTATAACCTCACTGGGGTGAAACTGACAGCTGACTTTTTTTTTGTCAAATCTGTATTGAACAGGTCCATTGCACCTAGGCTAACTTCAAATTATTTGGTATGGGTAGTGTTGGTCAAATTATTTGGTATGGAGTTGCGTTCGAGGTATTATTGCGTTATAGGAACCTATTGTATTGATTATTATTTTTTTTAACGTCAACTGAGCGCTGCTTCCGAACTGCAACAATCTATTCGGCCTCAATACATAGCGAGATATAGGCATTCAATGAAACGTCCCCGTGAGTTTTGGTAGGTTGTTTTTTAAAGTAATATGGCGGAGATATTAGTTTTTTAAAAGCAGAAACCTAAAAAACATTTTTCTCTGTAAATTAGGGTTTTTTTTGTCTGGAAATATTGCGTGTCCCGAGGATTTTTTTAATCAGATTTAGCATTACAATGGTTGAATAGCGTTTTCTTTTTGAGAAAGGTTCCTATAATGCATATATTCCGCGTTCGATCATGTGCATATATTCCGTATCGAAGCATTAATCCATTTAAAACAAAATGGCTAAGAGTAATTGAGTGATATCGTTCCCAAATTTGCAAACATCTTATTACAAGTCAACTATGCAGGAGAGAAAAAAAAATATTTAACAGTGCTATTTATATTTCAGTACAATAGTACGATTTATAGTTCAGTTGTACACTTTGTAAAATTTAATTAGAAGCCTTTTATTCAATATTGGACGTTTTAAAACAAATATTATTACTAAACACCGTACTTAGTGTTTGTTACTAAACACCGTACAGGTGTTTTGTTGCTCCGGAGAAAAGGTTTGATGTCTACTCTAAAGCTGAGACTAAACTGTATTCGAATTATCTGCATTTTTTAAAAAAAATATTTTCGAATATTAATTAGCAGAACTTTGTTCATTTGCTGAATTAAAACAATTTTATTACCTACTATAAGCTGTAAGCTGCCATTACTAACCATATAGGGAGCCAAAATGTCTTTCCTGATGTAAATTCCCCTCTGCTTCGCACCATACATACATAGCACTACATGAGTGGCGATGAAGATAGTGAAATGATGCACCACCACTTTAGTTTTGGAAGGAATATGCCTACAAGGAATATGCCTCGGGCAATATTTTGTTATATTTCCCAGTAATTTTTCTCTGGGTTTATTGTTTCTTATTTTTTGTACTTGATATAAGTTCTCAAAAATATTTCCTGTTTGATATGACAAGGTACACTGACACTGGTCTTTGCAACAGCGAAATATTGGCTGACTTTATTTTTTACGTTAACGTAATAATGGGTTCAGACATACGCCGTCGTGAGCACAGCAAATTTTGTAATGGGTTTAGCAATGGATTCAAAATACAATTGGAAGAGCGCAGGCGGCAATACTGTGGGGGAATTTCAAATCTTTTCCAATAAAATATTCGAGGGCCTCCGTTTCGTTCTGTCTTCGAGAATGTGATCGTTAGGTACGTGGAAATCGTCTCTATTGCATATGTACCTGACTTGCTATTCACTTTATTTGTACAAGTGAAACGATTTGATATACAATATGATGCGAGTTTGAAACTTTCTCAAATATATCCGCTTATATTTTTTCACAATTTGTAAGGTTTTGTTGTAATGTAGGCAGAAGACAGGTCAACGTGTAGTCATGCATTTTTTTTGCTATATTTTACACTTCGAGGTTTGCAAATTTAGGTCAAGAACGTCAAATCCGTTTTAAGGAACGTTGCGCTCCGTAGCACAAACGACAACGTCGTGAAAAGTGCAGTGAACGTAGCATAAAAAGTACTCGCAAATCTTAAAAAGTAACAAGTATAAAATACGCCTGCTGCATAACATTAATTATTTTGTAATTATCCATTCAAATAACGCGAAACAAAAGAGGAAAACTGGCAACAATCCGCAGACCGCTATTTTTCGGTAGCGCACAGGCTGTTATAATTCACCGGTTGCTACATTTTAGACTGACTGACCCGACTTGCTACTTTTTATACTGAGTGACCCGCTTTGTCATTTTTCAATATTTTAACGGAGGATCACTCAGTCTAAAGCTCATTCGCTCTAAAATTATTCTCACTGCATTTTAGAGCGACTGACCCGATATCGATTTTAGAGCGAGTGAACTTTAGACTGAGTGAGCCGGTCCGCCGCCACGTGATAAAATGCCGGCCACCTAGAAGATAACGACATTAAGGTGGGCCATTATCTCAAGAATTATAAATGCAGCATGCGAATTGCGCATTGCAGCATGCGACTTGTGAATCGGAGCTTTGTCTTGCAAAAGAGCACACCACGACGGATGTGTCAACGTCTTTTCTCGATGATGTAATCGCGTTATATTTTAAGTACATCGACATAATAAATGCCCGTGATCGTGGTTTCATTCGGCCAATACTAAATAATTATTATTCAATTCAATATATAATTATCTCAGAGAATGAATGCCATGATCTTGCCGACGCTGGGTACATCCTTAAATTTAAGAGCTGCCCCTCATTTGAATAGGGTGAGCAGTAGTAGTCCATACTACTGACGTGATGTTTACGTATATGTCTTTCTTTGGCCAGTGAGAAAACAAATATACTTTCAAATTATTATTTATTTTGGTTAACCCCTTGAGTTTGATACGACCAAATCTGGTTCTGAAACAATTATCCGTTGAGTATGATACGACCAGATCTGGTTCCGTGTTTTTTCACTTCTTTGACGTTCTCATATTTATTCATAATTATCTAATTGTTTTACAAAATGATATTTCAATATTCTATATTCGACATTTCAATGCAATCATTGTGCAGTTGTTCTTTTTATGATTGGTGTAGTAGTTTCGTAGTTATAGTACTTTAAGGTCGATGTCGCCTAAAATCCTGCAAAAGAGACAGATGCATCCATGAAAATACCCATTTACTCCAAGGGTTAACCAGAGAAACCTACATAGTAATTAACAGCCACAACACGTGTTAGAAAGGAAGTTTTCAGGAGTTAAATTTATGAAATACACACAAGTGACGCCTTAATCGCTAATATACACTATACAGTACATACATTATCTAAACATGAGTCGATGCAGCATAGATTTATACTCGCTTTATATCGCTTTAATTTTTACGGTTTGCATAATGAATTATACATAATGTTTATTAAATTTGAGTAGATAGGGTATTTTTCAGGCTACAATTTACACTATATCGCGTTCTGATATCTAAAATAGTTTTTGACAAAATAAATAAATACTGGAGAATCATCCACTCTTTAACCCTTTAAGGACCATGGGAATTAATTACATGTCCCATAAATTCAAAAAAATATTTTTTATGTTATGAAATACCAGTTATTTTTTTTATTTAATTTTTCCATGTTATTGAGAAATGACAATATTGGCTAAACAATAAAATTATTGTTTTCAAATATATCGTATTTTTTTAAAACATTGCAAATGACCAATGAAGTCGAATGACTTACAAACGGTGATTTCAAATAAAGAATAATTATTGCAACATTCAAACTTTTTTTAGTAGGTACATACTGACTTTGATACGTTAATAAAATCCTATTTAATATTATACAAAATTTATTTGCATCTCTTATGAACCACAGGGACAATATCGAACAAATCTTTCTTCACAAAACTTGACATACATGTTATTTACATCGATCGCCCTTTAACAGTTTTATATATTCGAAATTTCCATACTTCACTGCAAAGCTTATGGCCCTCAAAGGGTTAAGCCTTTTATGCCGGAAAGGGGGGGGGGGGGTGTTTATTGAAAAATTTAGCATGCCGAATTTGGTTATGGCCTATTTGATTTACCCATCGACATCTATGGCCCATAGACAAATTTAGCATGCTAATTTCAAGACCCTACCCTCAAGATCCGTTAGAAGTCATGCCTAAACTTTTTTTAAATTCGATATGGTTTTTGCTGTCTTCTTTGATAGTTTCTTAATCAAACTGGTTGTTCAACGTGTAAATAGTCGAACAACGGCGGTATCATAACCGTAAATAAATTATAATAAAATAAATAAATAGATTTTAATATGCGGGTACTTCACAAAATGAGGCAAATTGATGCGCGCAAATCCTCCTTTTGACATCAACACGTAATCATATATATCTGTAAAACACCGACTGACCTGTGATGATGATCCTCGCCTAGCTGAAGTCCCAGCACTGATACGGACCCTCGAGGTTCGTGCTGGTGGATTTTTCACGCAAGTCTCTTCGACAATGC
Source organism: Micropterix aruncella (assembly GCA_944548615.1). Classification (NCBI taxonomy): domain Eukaryota; kingdom Metazoa; phylum Arthropoda; class Insecta; order Lepidoptera; family Micropterigidae; genus Micropterix; species Micropterix aruncella. The sequence continues at coordinate 17,596,188 of OX155957.1, read as the reverse complement.
CTCACACAAAACTCACTCGACGCGGATTAGTTCCTTCGCGGAGTTTTAACTATGCTTTTGCGGAGCGGTTCAATAAATAAAGCGGTAAATAAAGCGGTTCATAGTCGCGGGAGTATGCAAAACCTCTGAAAATATATTATGTGTGCAGTCGCTGTGACCGCGCGGCGGATAATTATAAACTCTAGCGGCGGGTAGGCATTTTGAGCGAATGCAGTACTGGCGGCGTTGAAGTAGTTGTTCTTCTTCTTCGGAGTCAACATCTGTCAGTGAAATCGAACATCCACATATACTAATTAAATGCTGATGCAAAAGATACTTTGCGCGCAACCACAAACTTTTATATGTTTTAGTAATAAGAAGGACAAAATATAATGATGATTATAGATGAATTATAGCTAAAAACTTTATTTTTAAGAGTTAGTTTTGTTTACTTTTGTTTAAAAGATGAAAACCTCTGAAACCCATTGCTCCCATAGGGTTCAGCGTTCTTTGAGATCTCTTATCTCTGGAGATCTCTTGAGATCTTCATCTCGCTAAACTCCTAGGTTTGGCGGAACACAGTTTGGGAGCCGTTGCTGTTGAGTGTGCTTCGCGTCCACTCCTTCCGTTTGCGCGCAAACACAGCGGCAGTCGTTAAGTGTGTTTTACTCAGGTTAGCAAAACATTCGCGCGTCCACTGATCCGGCGGCACGCGGATCAGACGGGCGCTGCTCAAACAATCCGGGAGCGGATTACCGCGCGGCGATCGCGTTTGCTTTAAAAATTAGCAAGTGGCGGCTCTGATCCGAGAAGACGTGGGTTCGATTCCCGCGACGCGCGCGCGGTTGCGCTCTGAGTCAATAACATTAGCGGCATTCTGCCGACTTGTCATAATGAGTTGGGCAACGCTTCCGTCTAATGTTGTACCTGTGAATTATTTTGAATAACTGAATATTAATATTTTCATCCCGTTAAAGTGATATGACCTACTCTTACCGACGCACGTCGGTTAGGATTGGACGCAAAAAAAAACGGTTGTGTCACCCCAAGACTTTCATGTGAATATTAGTTTCATAAATATAATTGATGAGCGACCTTTCACGGCCGGCGGACAAACACAGTTGGGTTTCATTGCAACCGCCTCGGACGGTGCGGTTCATTTCTCCGCTAAGATCGAAGTTGGGCCAAGTGCCAACCGATGGCGTTAATATTTGATTATAATTTATTGCGGAATTTAATTATTATTATTGTAGCTTGTATATTAGATATTTCATCCAAAATCAAATCAAAATCATCTTTTTTCATCTCGAAAAAAAAATGCACTTTGATAATACTTTCCACGCTCGTTAGTTGGCCGGGAAAGTAAAAATAAACAGACCAAATATGCAATGATTTGACACTTCCAGTTCCGACCGACTTCAACCACAATCTTTTTAACTCTTGCCATGACCAAATTTCAGCTCAGGATGGATGCTGTATGCATGCATACCACATTTCAGCTCAGCTAATTTTAGGATTAAGCGTTTGGGCGCTATCGTGGAGGAATTCAGACACACATACAGACACAAACTCAGACAGATAGACAGACAAGCAGCCAGACAGAGCGACTTCCATCTTTAAATGTTCTTAATCGTTGCAGGGGGCTCAAAATCGATATTTCCGTCTTCATCACGAAAAAAAATTTTCCCGTTCGCAATACTTTTTCTCCTGGGCGGTTGGTGTGCCGGAAAAATAAAATACGGTTATCCTCTTAGATATCCACACTTACACTCGGAGGATGGAAGCGAATAGTCGCAACGCCGGCTCCGCGGGATGCACGAAAGTACCTACTAGTTCAAATCAAATCAAAATGTTCTTTATTCATATAGACACAATTAAATATAATTTTTAATTTATGTTCTTATGATGCGTCCAAGCCTTACTCCCAATCCGTTTTGTCGTTTACATAATCAGATATTGTATAGTATGCTTTTTTATATAATTTTGCTTTGATGGTAGCTTTAAACTTATTTACAGATATGAAATCGAAGACTATCGCGGTTGTTTGACATTATAAATAGGATAGAAAACGAATTTACCGCGTGAAATTTGTAGGACCCGACGTTTCGGTGACGTTGCAGCCGCCGTTGTCAAGGGTAAACTGACAGTTTACTGACTGGGTAACAGTTTACCCTTGACAACGGCGGCTGCAACGTCACCGAAACGTCGGGTCCTACAAATTTCACGCGGTAAATTCGTTTTCTATCCTATTTATAATTATTTACAGATAGTTCTCTAATAGTATGAGGAAGTTTGTTAAAAGAAGCGTATACATTGTCCCAAAAAAGAATTCCCTATTTTATAGAGACGAGAAGCACGTACAACAAGATTATGTTTATGTCTAGGATTAACATTATGAGTGTCACTTTTTTTTAAATTGTCAATATTCTTGTGGACATATAACAGATTGTCGTCAATATATATATATTGTGATGCAACAGTAAGAATATTTATCTCTTTGAATTTTTATCTAAGTGAAACCCGAGGATCAAGTACATATATATAGCTCTTACAGCACGTTTCTGTAGTATAAATATGTTATTGTATGAATCCCATAGGACATAATGCCATGAAAGTAACTAAAGTATACTATTCTTGCTGTATCTACATCAGTCAGCCGCCTTATTATTTTAGCTGCGTATGCCGCAGAGCTAAGTTTTCCTGACATTTTCTCAATTTGTATGCCCCATTGTAATTTGGAGTCAATTGTTATCCCTAGAAACACAGTTGAAGCAACAGGCTCCAGTCTAGTTCCATTTATTTCTACATTGGTTTGTACCTACTTAACATTAGGTATAGAAAATTTTATCACTTTGGTTTTTTTTTCATTTAATAGAAGGTTATTTACATTAAACCAATGGACAACTTTTGAGAGTACGGAGTTATGAATGGAATATTTCTGTGGACGCTCTCAATACCACGTCACCGGAGCAGACGTCGGCATCGACTAGTAGTGCATGTACTGCATGTTCGGGTTCTGCCAGATGTTGTATTGCACACCTCGGTTTAGTACCCCCGGAAGCCCCAGTTTTGTTGTAGCACAGTATACCAAACAGTAGGTTTACTCTCGAGCTACAGGACAATGTGGGAAGAGGGTGCGAAGAATGTGGACAGACGGGTACTTCTCGACGAACGCCTTTCTGGCGGCCAAATCCGAACCCTTACGACTCGTGACGTATTCGCTTTGAAGAGAAGCTACTGTCTGGTATACTGTGCTTGTAGTCACGGTAGTCGTAGGGGAGCTAATGGGCCCTTGCTGTTGGCCACGAAAACCCATTTGTTCGGGGTCGGTCACACTCACGGGTCAACACCCATACGGCGGCCTCCACGCATGAAGTGCGTGGAGGCCGCCGGATAAGACTCTGGCCTTAGGGATAGTTTCCAGGAGTCAACCTTCTGGCGCTCCTGGACGGTCTGCGCACCGTGCGGCGTAAACCAATCGATTGCACATTCTGACTAACAGTAGGGGGAGTCTGGAAACAGTACTGTTTCCTATAGAGCGGGGGTCGTCGTTGACCTTTCGGCGACTGCTCTTGAAACAACCATCGGCTACCCGATTTCGGGTGAAAGCCGAACACAGGATGCCGTGGTGTGCGATAGATTCAGTTAACACCGTTTTACCGCTACCTAAAGGCGATGACCGCGCAAGCGACCTCGAACTCTAAACCAGTCGGGAGACCGGAGTAATCTGGTCGCAACTGGAAGTAAGGGCGTGAGTGTCATAGAACGACCAATCGTTAAAACTTTGAGGTATGTTACCGGGCGACCGTTCATCCTGATGACAGGGTTCCGCTTAAGATGTCCCTTCAGGAGAAGCGCCTGAGTTTTCGTCGGAGAGAAGGTGAGTCTGTTTCGCTGACCCCATCCGAGGATCAGGTCCAGCGAGTCAGCCACCCTTCTCTCGACCTCTGCGCGACTCCTGCCGCCCACCAGGAGGAGAGCGTCGTCTGCATAAGCGCTGACGGTGCACCCCTCCGGGTAAGGTAGACCGAGGAAATCATCAAAGAGGCGTTGGCCTCTTACGGGCATGTAGCGGAGTTTGAAGGTAGACTGTTGTCCTAAGTCTTCTGCGCTCACCTCATGGGAGAGAGAACGATCATATTTCGATCAACTTTCTGAGGTGAATGGTTTTCCCGCTGTAGTTGACAGCTCTACAACGTATCGTAAAATACTTTCGTATCTTATGATCTAAGTGTCGTAAAATTTAAAATTTTGATTGGATTGATTTAATATTTTAAGTTTTTATGGATTCTTTTAGATTGTTATAATTTTTGGGCCCTATAAAGCCAATGTGTCTTTGAGTGTCAAAGTTCGTGTCAAAGTTCATTACACTCATATTTTGTTGGACAGTCGTGTAATAAAATTGCGAATGATTCGCTGTTGATTAATGCATATTTCTGCCGCTGACTAGTGACACGTAAGCTTTATCTGGTTGTTTAGCCAACCGCCATACATGCATTAGGCGAGGGCGGGTACACGTATTGTCAACAGCGACTCAGGTCTCTGAGATGCCGCAGCTAAAACAAATTTGCATAGAGGTGAATAAGTGATGGAATAAATGCTCGTTCGCGGCGACAGATGGGTGTCAATTATTTATCACTGCATACATTAAAGGTGCTAATTTCTTAGTCGTCGTTCGAGGAATCTACTCAAGAGATGAACTCGAGTGAAGCGGATTTGTATTCAGTAGAATTTAAATTAATCGAGTTGATTTGAATCTTCGACAATATGGGTCAAATTCATTGATGTAATTGGATATGAATTTATATTCAAAAGTAAATCAACAGATCTACAAAGTAATTAAGTAAATACAAAATATTCAAATAATTACTTTTTACAAAAAAAAACATATCGTAGATTTCTAGTTATATAAAGAAATTATATAATCAAAATATTACCAAATATAATTATAGTTAAAAAAACTAAACAATCACGCTTTAATTGCAGTGTGAACAAAAAAGTAAAAAATAATTTTGAAATATAAAAGTATTGTTTAACAAAATTTGAAATTATTAAAGAAATTAGCGAAAATTAACTTTAATGATTCCGTTACCGATTCCGATAAATTGATATACAAATATACACATACACGTTAAGGTAATAAAAGCGTAATAAATAAGTTAATAGAAAAATCACATTTTAAAACAAGCTTTCAATAAAATCCTCTGTCTTAAGCTAACCCTGTGTGCAGCAACCATGTCATAGTGGAATTTAGAACAGGCTATCATCATTGAATGCGTATACAAAAATGTGTGTTTGTGCTGTTGACCATGTAAGAGTATCCTCGTCGGGAGCCGATTCTGGGTGTAGAATCAGGTCATGCTTACCATAAAAATGCATTGTCATCGGAACTAAACCAACATGTTTTTTTTTACCATAAATATAAGCTAGCAAGATTTAACCTAAACAAACTAACGCAAGGTAAATAAAAGCACGTAAAAAGTTTTTGTAATAAAAAAATCGTGAGGTGCTTTTTACTTTTTTTTTAAGCTATTGCATAGCTTTTATCACGGGCCTAGGCCAGCGCGGCGACCGAATGAAGAAATTTCTTAACGAAAATTAATGATTTTAAACTGATAATTCCGTCTAAACGAGTGCTGCTTACGATTCGAAAAAAATATATGTTAAACAAGAACATTTTTCTAATATTCTTAGATTTGAATATTTTGGATTTTGTTTATATTACATAGTGTAATTAATTTGTGAAATTAGGTCTAACCGAACACAAAAACGACTACTACGCAAATACTATCTGGCGTATTATTATGAAACCTGTACCATTTTAAAGATAATTTAATTATCTATCTTTTTATCTACGATTTTTTTCGAATAATCCGGTTTTTTTGCTTTATCGAATAAAAAATTCGTGCGTGGCGCTCTATCGGAAGACGCTTAAATTATTCCGAATCATTTGCTTCCGCAGCCACAAATGATTCGGAATAATTTCAACGTTTTCCGATAGAGCGCAGTTATCTGATATCAGAAAAAATAAAATATTTAAAATAAATAAATAATTATAATTGCATAAGTTGTTAAAAATGCTATGCAATAGCTTTACCGCGGCAGTCCCCGAGTGCCACACGTTTTTTTTTATAATAACTCGATATTTACAAATAGCTATCAAAGAAATATTTATAACAATTGATATCAAGCATCCAACGCTTCTTTTAAATCATTTTTTAAAAATCTGTTTATTCTCATTTTAAACTATGTAATTCGAAATCATTTAACTATATAAAGTTAGTGTTCTTTCGATCGCTGTTGAACAATATCTTTTTATTTCATAATAGTTTTTTACCCTTTAGTTGGCGTTGCTATTAAAGCGCATTTTTATACTTTTTTACTATATTTTTCTTTTCTTTTTATTCTATTTAATTTTTAAACTATATATTTTATTTATAAAGACGGACAATATTTACTGTCGTTATATGGCCGGGTATATGTCTAACCTGTAAAAATCAGTATTTTTTTCTTTTTATCCTGACGCTCCTGGTCAGGAAATTAGGTCAAAATTATGGAATTATTGCATTGTCGTTGGTCTTGAATACATGTGCGAAATGTCAAATTATTCAGACGTCAGGAAGTTTTTCGAAAGATTCCGTTACATTGATAGATAGCTAGATACATATATACATACAGGTATATGGGTTTTACATGTGTATTTTATATACATACATAAAAGCGTTGTAAAAAACATAAATATATACATATATAAAAGCGTTGTAAAAAAGTGTCTTATTTATTATTTCATTGGTGAAGAACCTGGCGTGGGGCGAACATTCTATATTTTAAAATATCATGACCATTGCAATGTTCTAAGTAATTGTAAGTCTTAGAGAAAAGGCAGCCCCCCATCTAAGGATGTGGTGATGGGGGGAAGACAAAACCAGGGTACTTTTATGGGCTGCAATTAAAAGGGCGCCAAATTCATGTTTTAGAAAAAATACTAGCATCGAGGGCTCGTCGAACTATCGATTGTTCATTTGATTTTGGATAAGGCTGTTTTTTGGTGTCTTTCAAGGCTCTGCCATTGGTGCCAGTGGAATTGCCTAGAATAAATCCCCTCCCCCCACTTACAGAAGGGAAGTCGGAAAGTCAAGCGGCCTTCGCTATTTATGTGGTTGATTAGGTGTGCGAGTAATTTGTGTTGGTTTTCTTTGTTAACAAGTACTCTTTTAAACATGTCACTATAATTATTAATTGACGGTAATAGATTCATTCGCGAAAAGGAAAGCTCGATGTGTAAAGCTGTAGCGGGATTAGATAGAAAAAAGTGCTGGGATCTGGGATTGAAGACTAGAGTTTACTCTGAACAACAGCGGCTTCAACGTCGCCGAAACATCTGGTGCTACAAACGTCACGCGGGAAATTCGTTTATTCTATTCATATTATCGAACAACTGTGATAGTCTTCGATTTCAAATCATTCAGTTATTATAGGATATTATTAATCCTCTCAACGTTATCCTCGTCGCGTTAATCTGCACCACCGCAAATACTCGCAGTATTAAAGAGAAGAGGAAAGAGTAGACAGTCCTGCTTGACTCTACTGAAGAGGTTCTAGAACGCATATGGACTTGTATTGTTATGGACAGATACGGCTGGAAATCACCGCTCTGCTTCGCTTGTATGAATTGAATTTCGCTCGCCTTTGAAATTGAATGAAACTTGGCTGGAGCGTCGCTCCTTACGATTGTCAGAGTTCGACGACGCGGGTCTTCCTCTATCTGACTCTTAGACGGTCGAATCTCTAGGGGCAAGCCAACCAACCGTACTGGAGCTGCGACCGTAGTTGCACAAGATTTAATATGTAATAAAAAGAGGTGAAAATGTTGCATAATAGAAATATTTGTAATTTTTTGTACATAAGCATTGTATTTTACACACTCAAGAGCAATTAACTAAACTAAACTAACCTTAATATCTCGGAAATTAGGAATGCTAGCTCATTCAAATAAATATTATTTTATAGACAGTTTATTACTTCATAATAAAATGAACAAAACTCCTTAGTTACTGTAAAGTAATGCCATCAAAAAGGCTAGAAATAAATAAATTATTGTTTGAAATCGAACTATGAATTCGGTGCATTTGATTTTGCTTTTGTTTCTCGAAAAAAAAATATAATACGGTAATTATTGAATAAGCTAGCACTCTCAGTTGCCAAGATATTCATACATTTATGTTGGTGACTCAGATTTATTGCTCTTGAGTGTATATTCACGTTTCTTCGACTTCTTCAAATGTCTTCTCCGAAGCGAATATCGGAAAATATTTTGGTCATGAAATAAATAATTGAGCGAATGTTTGATTTAAGCTTTTTTTGCGAGTCGTGCATATGATCTAGGGTTGTATATCATTTGCATACAAATTTAGAACTTTTGCGTAGAAGCGTATACATTTTGCCTTTCTAAAATAGAATACGACGTACGCGTCCGATTGCATAAAAACTTTGAGACGTGCCATCTCTTGAAGTAATTAATTATATCGCTCGGTGATACCGAGTACGTCTCATAACAATGATATTGTGATTCCTAGAATAATATTATTATAATTTTTAAAGTCAAAATAAAAGTCCTCGTTCTTAAATTTGACCTTGAAATTACCTTATAGCTAAAAATACCTTACAGCTGAAAATACCTTACAGCTGAAATTACCTTACAGCTGAAAATACCTTACAGTTGAATATACCTTACATATTATTTATCACATTTATTATATTTTCAGAGTACTCAAATTTACAAATATAATAAAAACATGAACTAGGTTATCATCCATGTCAAAATGAACCATGTGAAAATCATAATGAAAAACAGGACTCAATTTTAATATAATTTGCTTGATTGATTTTAGGTTAATTTGTTAGTATATATTTTTTAGTAGTAGGTATGTAACTATTAAAAGTATTTTTTTTTGTAACTTTGTAATTTTCATTATTTAATTGTACGTTAGAGTAGTTTTAAATAACAGATAAATGCCATTACTGCCTACATTATTATTAAAGCAATTGAATTATTAAACAATTGTAATATAAACATTTTATACAGAAAATGAAGGTTTGATGTTTAAAAAGAAACCATTCGGAATATTTGTCCACGTATGTTGTTCCTTAGGGTAAGTTTAAATATAAAAGGATCTTAAAATGATTTTTTGCAATAAAATTTTGACAAATAAAGTACTTAATCGTTATTTTTCATTATACGTAGGAAGACGACCAACAAAATTAAGTATTATTCCAACAAAAAACTTGGTACAATGTTTTTACCAAACTTTAAAGGTCGAATATCTTAGTTTCGGTCTTTTGATATACCCCCGGGGTTCTTTCTTATGGGAGCAGTATTCTGGATCAATTCAGACATGAATCAATATTAATTGTATCGATTATTCAGTTACCACATTACTCCGGTGTTTAATATTCCATCATTCTCAATGTGGTTATAGTAGTGTACTGTGACGGTCACGCGTCGTGTTAGAGTCGGTCCAAAAGATACGGTGCGGCGCCGCACCGCAAAAATTTCGCCGTATGCCTAGCTTCACACGTGCCGGGTGAATTCACCCGGCGTCGGTTCGACGCCGACATTGCCTTCACACGCAGTAGCCGATTCCGGGCCGATTTTCTCTGACCCGGGCAGTATAGTATGTTCTAAATGTGGGAGCCATAAACGAATTGTGGCCTTGCTACATCGGCGGCGTCGCGTCGCCGCCTCCAGAAAAAAAGTTATAGAATGTATAGGGCGCATCCTATGTTTCAAAAAAGACACCTTGAGGGAGCTTTTTATACATTGTTCGGTGACTTATTAGAAAATGAGCAGAAATTTTCGCAGAAATTCTTTAACTAGTTTAGAATATATATCAATTCAGGAATTTGCATTGAAGTTTTGAAACCGGAAGGTTTCACGAGAGTTGTTGCCTCCATGCCGCTAAAAGAGCCTGTGTAATTTTGAAGCAAATATGATCGGAAGTTGTCTCTTTTCTATTTTCAGCTATAGCACAAATCATAAAATACTTAATTTTCACCGCTATATATCGATTGTTTAAAGCACAAACATTGTATGTCCACTTTTAGTTGCTGCTATATTGTTTTTTTTTTAAAGTAAATAATAATAACTACTCACCAAACTTGTTTTTGTCCTCACCACTCTCACATCGTCGTCGAATTTTGGATGAAGTGCTTGGCACGGGTCTTTAACATTTAAAGACTTAAAGTTTCGTTAACATTTTATTTTTATACTTTTCTAAAGTCTTGTCCCATAAAAGGCAGGGTGAGATTCTACTAAGGAGTCAAAATTTCCATGTCAGTTTTTTTCCGTCATTGCCGAAATAAAAATACAAGCGCCTATAAAGAACCTGTAGTTTTGAGGCAAATGTGATCGGGAGATGTCCCTTTTCCGTTTTCAGCTACAGCGCAAATCATACAATAGGTACTTATTTTTCACCGCTATATATTGATCGTTTAAAGCACAAACATTGTATGTCCACTTTTGCTTACTGCTGTTTTTTTATAAATATCTAATTACTCACCAAACTTGTTTTTCTCCTCGTCATTCATATCTAGTCCAGTCAAATTAGGGTTTCACCTCGGAATAAGAGATAATAAGCTGGAAACTTGTATACACCTTCATTTTAGCGTTCTATAAGTGGTCTCAAAAGTCTCATAAAATCTCGTGTCTGCGTCGTGAGTTATTCAAGGTCAAAGGTCACTAAAATCGTTTTTTCGCGATTATCTAGGTTTCTATAGCTCCAATGATGTTGACATCTATGATAAAAATGTAGAGCATACGATTTGCGACAAATTTTGTTCCAAACATTTTTATATGCGCTCAACCGTTTTTGAGATAGAGGGCGGAGAGCGCGCAGCGCTCAGCCATACATACTGTAATTCCAGGTCAACTGTGAATCTCGGTAAATAATGCCCTGAATAAAGTTATTAAATCATTACATTATGATTAACAATTAATAATTTGTTTTATTTATTAGATGATAGGTACTTACATGTTATTTAACAACATTTTACTTTGTATATCTAATATATTCATTTAATATTGCTTACCTACTTTGTGTAATTCAAAACTCATTTAATGAAATACTTACTGTATATATTAATTTTATATTAATTTATCGAAAGTAGATTTTAAGTAGAAATAAAACAAGTAAAAATATTTTTTTTTCTTTATTTAGCAGCTGTATATTTATTACAATTTAAATTAATGCGGTGACATTTACAAATCTTTAAACATTTAATGTTATCTCTTTTTTCTTTTGAATATCTTGCATCAACGTGTTGTTCAGCAAAATGTAACGAAATGTTACAAAACTTCTCAATTTCTTCACAAATTGTATTTGTAGCGTACATATAGCATAAACCTTGTTACATAAAACACTTTCTTGAGTACTTTGACCTCGAGATACTCCTTGTTTTGTCTTCATAGAGTTCATAAGACTTTGTTCGATTGCCATATCCGCCCATGTACCAGAATTTTTTTTCTGTTCGTTTTACAGTGAAGAATCCATTTTTAAAGTTCTCACAAGTCATTCTATCCGTTGTATTTTCCAATTTCATCATATCTTGAAGATGTAAATGAGCAGATTGCGCATATAAAAAGTGACCACTAGCGTGAAAATACGGCGAGGCTTATTCTCAGTAGATGGTGCTCGATTCAAGAAATGAGGATAGCAAACGGTATGGTACTTTGCTTCAGCTGCGATCAAGTCATACTCATAAAGTACACGATCTTTGACTAATTATCCTAAGGAATCCATTTGTTTTTCTGCTCTTTTGATGACATTACCTTTAAATTCCAAAGTACTTACGCTACTGATCGTGCGTCGGTACTTTTCTTTTTTTCTTAACTGCTAAATCAAACACTTCACTCCTTTTTTTACGAAATACACTGGATGATGGTAAAGGTTTACCTTCTTCTAGGCGTCGTTTCGATGCTGCTATGGATTTTTTTACTAATGTACACTTTTCGACACTCAACAAATCGGAGAGGTTAAAGTATTTAAGAAGTCTATGTGACCGTCATTTCTTTCGATACTTGCAGTTTTTCAAGTTTTCAAGCCACGCACTACATTAACAGAATCACATTATAAAAGTGACTTCTCACAAATAAAACACGAATCAGCCATAATTTTCAAAATTGTACGCTCGTCGTTGCCGAGATCTAAACGAAACAAAGAAACATCTGTCTCAAGATCTAATTATAAATAAAGAAAGGCGCATACTGAGGGTACTGCATTCACAGGTATATATTTCATAGAAAAATATCGGATTATAGGGTTCAGCGTTCCCAGTTATAATCCTAATAGAAAAAGAAGTATTTTAGGGGTTACTCATTTAAAGGTAAAGTACTTAATTACTTTTCTACTTAAAAACTATTTCAAATAAATAATTATATATCATTAAAATATATAATAAGTATTTTATTTAATGAGTTTTAAATAATACAAAGTAGGTAGGTAAGTAGGTACTATTAAATGAATATATTAGATACTATGGAATGATGTGGTGATGGAAAATTGTGATAATGATGATAGAAAACCATGTGTATAAATTATAGCCTATGTATTATTCTGATGTGTAAGCTATATTATTGTGAAGTTTCATCAAAATCAATTCAGTAGTTTTTGCGTGAAAGAGTAACAAACATCCATACATACATACAAACTTTCGCGTTTATAATATTATAGTAGGATAAGTAAAATGTTATCAAATACAATAGCTAATAGCTATTAAATAATACAAATTATTTATTGCTAATGATATTTAAATGATTTAATAATGTTATACAGGGTATTACTCACCGAGGTTCACAGTTGACCTTGCATTACAGTATGGCTGAGTGCTGCGCGCTCTCCGCCCTCCGCCCTCTATCTCAAAAACGGTTAAGCGCATAAAAAATGTTTCATACAAAATTTGTCGCAAATCGTATGCTGTACATTTTTTGTCATAGATGTTAACATCATTGGAGCTATAGAAACCTAGATAATTGCGAGAAACCAATTTTGGTGACCTTTGACCTAGAATAACTTTCGACGCAGACACGAGATTTTATGAGACTTTTAAGACAACGTATAGAACGCTGAAATAAAGGTGTATACCAATTTCCAGTTTATTATCTCTCATTCCGAGATTTAAGGATGATTCATGCTACACCGGGCCGGGGAAGGGCCAAGCCCCGGCCGGGACACGGTCAGATATCTATAGTATGCTTTTGTATGAAGCAATTCATGCTTGGCCGTGCTCCGGCCGTGCCCGGCCGTGCCACGACCGGAGCACGGCGTCGAAATGGCGGTGGATATTGTTTTCCCGGCTCCGGTCTGCTAATCGTTCAATGGGAGAGATAGGCTTCAGAAATCTTGAATTTTGTTTGGTTAAATCACGTTTTATTTTTCCAAGAAATATACTAAAGCATTCTTTAGACATCCTAAAATAACCGTAAAATTTGCTCTCATAATCTATTAATTCCTTGTAGAGCTTGGCGAATTCTCCCTCCGATTGTCGTTTTCTCCAGGCTGGATGTACACTCCATCTTCTTTTATTAGATTCAGTTCGTGTTTCCAATACTTCATCTTCAATGGCGATTGCAATAGCTGCCAACTCATGTTGTTTAAATTGCATTAATAACACACTTATCAATCAAGCGAAAATAGAAATTAAAAAATATTATTATCGCCAAAATAGATGGACACAACACTAGTTATCGCGGACACGGCCGTGGGATAAATAAACTCGGAAACAGCCCGGTCACGCCCGGTGTAGCATGAATGACTGGCCCGGCCGGAGCACGTTGGAAACGACTCGGCCGGGGCCCGGCCCGGCCCCGGCCCGGTGTAGCATGAATCATCCTTTACCCCCATTTTTCGCTAAAGTGACTGCACTAATCGTTGAATTTTGGATCAAGCGCTTCGCACAAATCTTTCCAGCATTTTTCGTTAATATTTTGTTTTTATATGTTGCTAGAGTCTTGTCCCATAAGATGGGGCGAGATTCTACAAAGGTCATCGAAATTTCCATATCAATTTCTTCTGTCATTGTCGAAATAAAAACAAAACCTCCTGTAATCGCAATAACCGGCTGACTGACGGCCCGGCTAGCCGGCAGCCGCCCGGCAGGTAGCGGTCGGCCCGGCGCCGGCCGATTTGACCGGCACGTGTGAAACGGTTGGTACTTGTCCATACAACACTACGCCACTAGCCGGCATCGGACCGGCGCCGCGCGCCGGGTGGATTCACCCGGCACGTGTGAAGCGACACTATGGGCGTTCACACGTACAGTGCACGGTGCGGCGCCGCAACGTTACTACGACGCCGCAGTGGGCGAATAGTGTTGTAGTTAATTGTACGTAAAACTAGTGAAATTAGGTAGTCATGTCAATATCTTCTTCGTTGGTACTCATTTAAAACACTTCGATTAAAAATTAATAAAATGCGTGAAAACAAATGAAACAGGCAAACAAGTACCATCTTTCGATTGCACTTAACAACTGAGCGGTGTCGCTCCGGCGCATATTATCGGTTAGCGTGCGATGCGGCACCGCAATGCACCGTGTGACTTACCATGGATATTTGTATGTACACAAACAAACGACTTTAATCCATTTATGGGTTAAAAAATATCTATTTTACGGTCAGTTGCAATTAATCAAACCATTGTGTCCTATTTTAATGTATTTTATTTGAACATCCAAGTTTCATAGGATTTGATTGGTTGCAATTATTTTTGTGTATATTGAGAATAGTTATTATATGTATTTAATTCAGTAGAATGCATCCAACCTTTTAAGCTGTTGCATAGCTTTTATCGCGGGCCTAGGCCAGCGCGGCGACCGAATGAAGAAATTTCTTAACGAAAATTTATTATTTTAAACTGATAATTACGTCTAAACGAGTACTGCTTACGATTCGAAAAAATATATGTTAAACAAGAACATTTTCTTAATATTCTTAGCTTTGAATATTTTAGATTTTGTTTATATTACATAGTGTAATTAATTTGTGAAATTAGGTCTAACCGAACACAAAAACGACTACTACGCAAATACTATCTGGCGTATTATTATGAAACCTACACCATTTTAAAGATGATTTAATTATCTATCTTTTTATCTACGATTTTTTTCGAATAATCAGAGAATAATATCCGTTTTTTTTGCTTTATCGAATAAAATTCGTGCTCTATCGGAATACGTTTAAATTATTCCGAATCGATTCGGAATAATTTCAACGTTTTCGGATAGAGCGCAGTTATCTGATATATATCAGAAAAAAATCTTCATACTGCATAAATAAAATAAATAAATAATTATAATTGCATAAGTTGTTAAAAAATGCTATGAAATAGCTTTACCGCAGCAGTCCCCGAGTGCCACACGTATTTTTTTTTACTTAATATTTACATTATTCAAACAGTTTTCTTTTTTTTTGAATTCAGCAGAAACATGAAAACCTCTACATCATTAAGCTCACAAGAGCATGTTGTCACCATTTATATTCACCAGAAATCATTTAAACCACCAAAATCAACTAAATACAAAATTTAGGCTATAATCGCTGCAGACTTGGCTATATCTATTCCTTTGGATTCCTTTTGATACTAGTTTTGTGGAATTTTTGTCAGTGCATTGTCATTACTGACTGGGCATGATCATTACGTATACTTTTAGTAGAATTTCATGCACAGGTTGTTTCAATAAAACGCACACAATAGCCAAATGTGTGGTATGCGCGGCATTGCGGAGGGACGCAGGGTGAGCCACGCCATGTGTTGAATATTTTCAAAGTGGCGTTCAACAAAGCGTGATCAGCACGCCATTGAAAATGAAGTGGCGTATAGCGTCCGTCTGTCTGCCTCCCTCGGTGGCGGTGGACGATTGCTGTTTTTCGGACAGACAATAAGTTTTTATTGTGTGCGCAGGAGGTACTCAATGCGGCGCGAAGGGGGTAATCGGCCAAATTTGCCTTCAACCCTTTCCGCGCGTGTCCCTGCGTCCCTTTCGGTTCCAAGCCGCGGGCGTAGCGGTGTCCCTCTCGCTCACTCACGCGGACAATCCGGTCGCGGTAATCGCGTTACGTACGCGAAGAGGGGGCTATATGGCTAATTATGCGAGAATTGTCCTTTGAAGCAGTCCTCAGCTGACGGCAGTTTAATTTATGATGCTAAGTATTTAGTGATAGGTTGATACACATGAAGGGCCACGAGAAATAATGATCAATATCATCTTTTTAACAGTTTGGATACATAATTTTTTTTAAATTTAAAACGATATTTTAGCCAAGGTTTGAGAGAGAATAAATATTTTGTCTATAAACCAAATATATTTGAGTTCCTGAAAAAAATATATTTTACTATATATATATATATATATATATATATATATATATATATATATATATATATATATATATATATATATATATATATATATATATATATATATATATATATATATATATATATATATATATATATATATATATATATATATATATATATATATATATATATATATATATATATATATATATATATATATATATATATATATATATATATATATATATATATATATATATATATATATATATATATATATATATATATATATATATATATATATATATATATATATATATATATATATATATATATATATATATATATATATATATATATATATATATATATATATATATATATATATATATATATATATATATATATATATATATATATATATATATATATATATATATATATATATATATATATATATATATATATATATATATATATATATATATATATATATCCATTTCTTTTTGTTCGATTCCTTGAATTTAAATTTTCAACGAATTGTTCGATTTCAGAAATGTCACATATCTTGACGACGGCTGAGCCGAAATATTGATATACATTTTATAACAATCATTAATATTTAAGAAACACTAATCGCCTATTATTTTCCAGCATTCATTCTCGTCTCGCATTGTTGTGTTGCCGCTACCATTTTGATCAGGTTCCAATACCACAGCAGGAAACACCTAGCAAGCGCTGAAGGAAGAGAAGAATAAGGCGTGGAGTCACTCCTGGTCACCACAGACCAGATAAGTGCCCTTTGATTATTTTATCATTTCATTTATTTAGTAATAAACATAATTTCAATTTGAAAAAATATATATATATATATATATATATATATATATATATATATATATATATATATATATATATATATATATATATATATATATATATATATATATATATATATATATATATATATATATATATATATATATATATATATATATATATATATATATATATATATATATATATATATATATATATATATATATATATATATATATATATATATATATATATATATATATATATATATATATATATATATATATATATATATATATATATATATATATATATATATATATATATATATATATATATATATATATATATATATATATATATATATATATATATATATATATATATATATATATATATATATATATATATATATATATATATATATATATATATATATATATATATATATATATATATATATATATATATATATATTTTAACAACAGGATTAACAGAAGAATGTCTATGCTATTCGGTATAAATTACAATAAATCGTGCAGGAAAAACAAGTTAAACCCATAGCCATTGGCTCATCGCATACCTAACTGAGCAAAAACGCCCGTATCTGGGGATGCTGATATTTCACGTAGGATATTGCTTTCTGCGAGCTGACAGGTATGACGTTCGGTTATATAAATACTGGAATAAAGTTTAAAATATTTCCACTTGCATTATACAAATACACACACACACACACACACACAAACACACAGAGTTATTCCAACATACACACACATTATACACACACACAAATTATGCCTTAGATAAGGAAGCGAAAACTATAAAATAGAAATAATATAATAAAAAGAATATTTGAGTTTCTAAAAAATACATTTAACTTAAATTATACCTCAGATATATAGCGAAACCCTGGAAAAGTCATTGGCCTTGATAAGTAGGTCCTATCACAGTTTCTACTTAGCGTCAACCAAAGGGTCATCTAGGTTCTCTACCTCTGGACCTGACGTGAAAGACTGATTAA
Organism: Micropterix aruncella; assembly: GCA_944548615.1. NCBI lineage: Eukaryota > Metazoa > Arthropoda > Insecta > Lepidoptera > Micropterigidae > Micropterix > Micropterix aruncella. The sequence continues at coordinate 17,578,013 of OX155957.1, read as the reverse complement.
GGTCCACCGTCACCGCGTGAACCTCGATCATTTAAAGGCAGACTATGATCTTTCTTTCTAAAACTGGTCAATGCTTCGATTCGTTTAAGAAGATTGCATTAGTATTTCATTTTCACAAATAATGACATTAATTTATTGAGACAAGACAAAACAAGTATAGAAGAAGGATAGTAAGGATAAGGAAGAAGAAAACGGAAAACAAAAAATATCCTTTTATTATTAAATTACTATTACTTAGTTATCATTTGATTACTCTTGAAACTTGTCTTAACACTTCGGCTACGTAACGGCCAAATTTAGTTGCGCATTATTTAATTATTTTCTATTTCGAACGCATCCTAAAAGCCATACCAAATACCTCATTATTATCATAGATACATAGACGCTATATTCGCGAATATTTCTGGTAAAATTGAATTGTCAAACATCATCATTTTTTTTTAGAGAAAACATCAAAATTTTTATTGGTTTTTATGAGCTAATATATAAATATTTTTGTATGTAAATAAGCAAAACGAAATATTAATTTTGATATAGAATCTAATGAAGATCACGACATTATTTACAATTTCTAAATAGGGTTCCGTATTTTTCCGTAAGACAAGTACAAGTTAGAAATGCCGAGTTTTTTTCACTTTTTCGACTTTCTCATATTTATTCATAATCATCTAATTATTTTACAAAATGAGATTTCAATATTCTATATACGAAATTTCAATACGATCATTGCACAGCTATAATTCCTTTTATGATTGCTATAGTAGTTCCATATTGCAAGAAATTTCAATTGCCGCGGTCTGCCATAAAATTATGCCGCTACTCGAAGGGTTAAATGAACTAGAAAATATACATCTATACAATCTCATTCTTAAATACTTGTTGTCTTACTTAAATTGCACCTCAGAATAAAACAAAAACAAAAATATATTAATAAGGATATTTGGGTTTCTTACTTAAATTATACTAGGGAAAAAAGCGAAAACGTAAAAATTGATTGACCTTGATCAGTATTTCCCATCTTAGTTCCTACTCAGCGTCAATCGGAGGGTCATAAAGATACTCCACCTCTGGACCTGACGTGAAAGACTGATTGAGGTCCATCGTCACCGCGTTCTGTCTTTCCCATCACACGTTTTCTTCTCCCTTCATTTACACGCAGACTATGATCTTTCTCTCCAAAATTGATTCAAGCTTCGGTTCGTTTGGAAACAAGCCAGAAGATAGTAATAGTATCTCATTTTCACAAAAAAATACATTAATCCATTAAAACCACGCCATATGTAACCGGCGTAAAATTAGGCACAATTTAAACCATTTTTTCAAGGTCAGAACATTTAGAAGATAAAGAAGAAGAATACAGAAAACAAAAAATATCATATTATTCTTGACAATTCTCTTGAATTTAAATCCAGTTGTGGAGAAATATACCATCTATCCAATCTCAATTTTAAATGAAAGTTAAGGTCCTTGTTGGTGAGCATATTTTTCATTATGGCTTTCTTGTTGACAGAATGGGTTGAAATGGCATTCATGTTGGCGAAATATGAAGTGAATGGTAATAATACATAAATCACCAAAGAGAATACGTTAAGCTACATTAAGCTACATTAGGCAGGATAATATGATAGAAGAGCGAATTTATGACCTTGTGGAACGGGGATGGTGAGCACGTTAGGTTGCTTTTTTTTATCTAACTACATCTGATATTGCATAGCATGTATACATTTGTCGCAAATCTATTGATAGCTTTAATGAATTAAACTGTCAAAGAGATGGATATAGATAAGGTCTCTTGCACGTTACTTTTAACACTGCTTTCTTTGTATGTGCAACTGGGTCAAAAATCATTTTAACATACTTGTATGTTAAAATGATTTCAAAATTCAAATTCAAAATAAGTATTTTAGGTCGACATGTATGTTAGCCTGTAATGGAATTTGAAAAACCAAATTTCGACCACTTCTGATTGTGGTATTATATGAAACTTGGCAATTCTGTGTAATTCTGATAATATTAAAATAATATGGTAACCTTGAGCTAATCTGATGGTAGAGCCGAAATGTAGATCGTTTACTGTTGCGATGCGGTCTTAAAAGTAAACTGTTATTAAATATGATGTACCTAAACAAATCCTTTTTGGAAATATTTTAATGACAAGCATCATGATGGCGTGATTTGGCGAATAAACTAATACGAGGAATATAAAATAAGACGAATAAACAAACCAAACATTTAAACTAAAAAATATATACATAATTACAAACATGGCTTACATTAAGACCCTTATGCGGTAAACAGTGAGAACAGGGTGATTAATTAGTTTTTGATTTTTTAGAGCAGTAGGTACTTAGAAGTGTGTTTTTTCTTTTTTTCCTATTGTTCTATTTATTAATTACAAAATTCTAATTTAATATCCGATAGTTAAAAACCGTCCCACGTAATATATTATAAACAAGCTGTAATATATTATAAACAAGCCAGTATAAAAGTTAGCAATTACTTTAACACTGTATAACTTGCGGCGCAGTTATCACTTCGTAATTATCGATTTTCGCATGACCACCCCCTAAATTGTATAAATTTGGGACTGGGAAAAGACCGCGTCGGATCTCTTCGCCCGCTCCCCAATTAATCCACATTCACTCCCCATTGTGCCTCTCCCCTGGCAGAGGAATAATACTGGGGATAACTCAATTGCAGACCGTTTATTACGGACGAAAAAAGCCGAACGAAAGTCGCGAGAGTGCCGTAAAAATTAAATGATCGTGGTAACTGATTGTAAATTGTTTGAATTATTCGATGTCGAATGTTGAAATTTGATAAATTGGAGACTATGACGATTACACACAATTAACATTGTATTCAATAATTTCTATACGTCAATGTTGGGGGTTTAAATCAGCGAAAACCGTGCAAACCTTTATTTTTAGAACTATGTATTTCCACGATATATAATTATGACATTTTTGTTCATAAATGTATATGTGAATTCAAAATGGTAAGGGTCATTTTTCATGAGAACTTGTAATTTAAAGAGCATGAGACGTATAGGATTAAAAGATAAACAAACGATGTCAATATACAATTTATGTTGCCGATAAAAACATTATTTCATGACTAAATCATTTAAAATGCAACGTCATACTTTTGGTATGTATATCTGTCTGCCCTTCTGCCCGACGAACTAAGAATAACTCTAAAATCTCTATACCGATTTTGATCTAATTTCATTCTATTCGTAGCTTGGTCACTCATATCTATTTTAAATTATAAAAAATTAAAATAGGCTGTCAACTTTTGAAAATATCATAGAAAACTGAAAACTACCGAAAGTGTAAAGTTGAAGATCTTAAAATATAGGACTATCTGAATCTAATTTGAATGTGAAAAACGATACCGAAGAATCAATTAAATTGTTAGGTAATATTTATAAAACTTGCCATTATACAATGATAATTGCCATTAATATCCTACCTACTAAATAATGGAATCAGATAATGCTATAAATAAAATAAGGCAACCCTCTAAAGATACTCTTCAGACGAATATAGATATATGCATTAGAAAGAACCCTCAAAAAGCTGATAAAATTATACTAACTAGACTAGGGTAGTATTTATCAGATTTTGAACAATGGTCTTGGAAAAATACATGAACAAACATTTCTTTTTGTCATCTAAAGCTCTATAACCTGAATTCATTTTGTAAAGTTTTTGAATTCAAAAAGACTAGTGTGCCCAGAAAAATTGGAAGCCATTGAATGTATATTTATGGAAAACCAGAAGAGTATCTAAAGTTAAAAATTGTGATTCTCTAATTAATGATTCTTGGTCAAGCTTTGAAATGATTTGTAGCGCTAATGACGATGATCAAGTACCTCGCCTATTACTTGAATAAGCAATTTAACACCTTGTTGACAAATATTAACGGACACGATATAGAATTCTGGTAACAGCGATTTTTATGAAAGCGGAGCCGCCTGTACACTTTGTGACCAATAATATTTAAAAAAATATATTCCAGTTCTTATCGAAGTCGAAACCGAAAGCCTATCCGAAAATATGTGTGTGGTCAAAACGCTACAGAAATAGATCCGGTTCCAATGACCTGTATTGTTTTGTCTCTGTTACATATTAGGTAAGTACATTATAAATAAGACCAAAAACCGATTTCAAAATGTAGGTACACCTAAAATTATGGTAAAACAGGAAGAAAAGAATCTGAACTATTAAAAAAATCCTTTGTACGTGTCCAGTACTGTTCCTATCGTTCGCCATCTAGAGCACTCTCTTCTCTAAATAGAAGGATTATCCTCGTGAATATAAAGTATGAGTATTAAATTAATAAGGGGCGAATCCGTGCTCTGTCTCTCCCTATATTTGGGTATTCGCCAGTGTGTGATTTATAACAATAACAGCGTCGCTTATATGGGACGTTTATCTGTTAGATGCGTGGCGCTACGGGAATAGAGGCCTACCGAAGAGGCCTCTATTCCCGTAGCGCGTAAGAGGCGGAAAAAATATTTTGGACATAAATAGAAATATTTCCTTTTAAGTAATAGACACTATGTTTAAAGCAATAGATATGCTGGTAAGCTACCGCCAAGCATATTCCAGAAATTCCGTTGTTGTTAAATTTGTTTCTATAATTTTTTTGCATTCCTTTGCGTCATAGATGAGAACATAGATTTATTATAATTACGTTGGCTTCGCTTTATTTCAAAACACAATTTAAATTAAATAATTATCTTCAATCAACTATTCTTGTGGTCGTATTGCTTATGTCTTTGGCATGACTATGTTTGCCCAATTGAAGTTCGGCAATTGTTTAATATATTTTTTTGTTTTGTTGAGATAACAGTTGTGGTACCGTTTCTACAATTGCGCCACGACCCCTGTAAATTGTGCGCTAGCTCCTTTTGTATACGTCCGACTCGCTGCCACGTCGCTAAAATCCAAAACACCGATGATTTAGTATTTAATTCTGTTATGAGACGCTGTTTCATTTAATAAAACTTTGCGCGTGCCTTTTCCGAAGACGGTCCCAGTCTCCGAAGAATCGAAGAATCGCAGTCGATATATGATACCTATCGTCAATAAAAGCATAATTTCTTCACTAAATAGTTAAAAAACCAACGCATATTGTCTGCCTATCGGAACGACAATAACTCGAAAATCTCTGGACCGATTTAGATTGAATTTGATTTTATTAGTAGCTTGGTCACTCATATCAATTTTAGGTAACAATAAATTGAAATCGGCTGTCATCTTTGGGAGATATCCAGAGAATTGAAAAATACCGAAAGCATAAACTTTATGAAACTTCAAGATTTCTAAATCTAATCTATATCTAAAAATCGATACCAGGAAATCGATTTAATTGGCATGCAGTACCTATTTATACAACAAATAAAAAAAAATAAAAATCCGAAGTAGGTACTACCTACCTATCTAGGGGTAATAAGCTCCAATAATGGAATCAGATAATGCTAAGAAATAATATAAATGAAAATTTGCATTGGTTCATTCAGCAAGCCTTGCCGTCCTCGTCTCTCCGTCGGTTTCAGTTTTGATGCGATCTGTTTGTAACCGTGATAATATGTGAAATATAAACCTAATACACAAATTTTTTACAAAAAAAACTGACTCCATTTTTTTTGTGTGCAGCAGCATGGTAAAACTTAGAGCAGGCTATCATAACTGAATGCGCATACAAAAATTCGTGTCTGTGCTGTTGACCGTTGAAGAGTACCCTCGTTGGAAGCCAACCCTGGGTGATGCAGTCCTGTCTTCGTGACACTTAGAATGGGCTGTCGTAATTGAATGCATATACAAAATTTCGTGTCTGTGCTGTTGACCGTTGAGGAGTCCCCTCGTCGTCAGCCAATCCTGGGTGCAGCAGCCATGTCATGATGTAAATAAGAACGGGCTCTCACACGGAGCAGTTAGCTGCTCCGTGGGCTATCATAACTGATTGCATATACAAAATTTCGTATCTGTGCTGTTGACCGTTGAGGAGTCCTCTCGTCGGCAACCAACACTGAGTGTAGAATAAGGTCCTGCTTAATATAAAAAATGCGTTGTCAACGGAACTGAAACAATATGTAAATTTTCAACTTCATATGATAGTATTTGAGAAGTTTCCTTAATTTCTCATGGATCCTGTCATCAGAACAGGATTTTAATAAAAATGGGACCAATCTGGAAGTATATCCTTTCAAATAAAAAGAGAATTTTTCAAATAGGTCCATAAATGATGGGAGTTCTCAGGTAACAAACATTAAAAAAAAAACCGAATTGATACCCTTCTCATTTTTTTGAACTTGGTTAAAATGTTTCTGTTTGTATTTATCATGCACCTTTATCTACTGTCTTCTTTGTAGGTGCTGATTATTGTGATGTTTGCTTGTTTGATAGAAGTGTGCCGAGATGTAGCTCCTACAAATCTACACTATAAATCGGTTAATACGAAATGTAAACAAGTACAGAGGCTTTGGGGAATTTGAATCGCTCTAAATCTTTAACATCAATGAAAGTTTTAAACGCTTTTCGCCTTTCTCAAAAATATCTAAATGAATAAATAATTTAAATAAATAAATAATTGTTTTCCCCGAGCCAATTGTATACATTTGACAGTTGTATACTAGTTGCGTCGCTATTGATATTAACCCTTAAACCCTACCGTTATTACATTTAAACCCTACCCACCTATTACTACACTTTAATTATTGTAATGTGTAATTATTGGAATTATTTGTAATTTGTGGTGTAATAAACACGTGGCGTATTGTAGGTAACCACGAGTTCATAAAGTACTAGAACAATCAAACCGATTTGACTTATGTAATAGTAAGAAATACCAAGCAAAAAACCAATGCCTGGGGTGTGATACACCCTAGGGTAGGGTTTAAGGGTTAAAACAGCACTAGCTATGAGAAGTTGTTTTCGCGAATTATATTGAATATATTGGGTTCTTATTGGGAATATATTGGGTTCCAACAGCATGGGTTCTATTGCCATCACTGAGGAGTTTGTACTCAAATGCATTCGGGACCTGGATGTGAATAAAGGCGCTGGAAGTGATTTAGTCCCCCCCGTCTTCGTAAAAAATTGTGCCCTTCAGCTAACACGCCCTCTTCTATGATTTTCCGCCTGTCGTTAGCTCAAGGAATCTTCCCTAGAAAGTGGAAAGAGGCACTCATAGTCCCGATTCATAAAGCAGGCTGTAAAAACACAGTTAGCAACTATAGGCCCATATCAATTCTTTCTGTCTTAAGTAAACTGTTCGAAAAGGTGGTATACTCACAGCTATATCCATATATTGCAACTTTTCTACCTGCTGAGCAACACGGATTTCTCAAGCAGCGTTCGGTAGTATCAAACTTGGCGGAATATACTAACTTTATCCTAATGACCATGGACGGGCGAAAACAAGTGGACGCTATCTACACAGACTTCGCTAAGGCATTCGATCGGGTTGATCACCCGATTCTTCTTTATAAATTAAGGAGGCTGGGAGTGCACGGAGACCTTTTTAGGTGGATTTCCTCTTATATCACAAACCGGCACCAGGCTGTAGCAGTTGGTGGTTTCAGGTCTAACTTCGCGACAGTCCCTTCTGGAGTTCCGCAGGGCTCTCATTTAGGTCCTTTACTGTTTAACGCTTATATATTTGACATTGGCTTATGCTTCACCAGAGGACGTTATATATTATACGCGGATGATCTCAAAGTCTATGCTCAAGTGGATAGCATGGCTGATTGCCTCCATATTCAGACAGATATTGACCGACTCTTCGAATATTGCGTGAAAAATAAGCTCACTTTAAATGCAACCAAATGTAATAGCATTATATTCAGTCGCAAAAAGGATAGCATCAACTTCAAATACCGCGTGAATGGTGAATATATCCCTGAAGTTCAGTGCATTCGAGATCTTGGGGTACAACTAGATAAAAAGCTGACGTTCGATCAACACATCAACTGTATTGTTAGCAAGGCGTTGAGGACACTGGGTTTTGTTAATAGAATATGTAAACCATTCTCGAATATTAACATCTTTAAAACGCTTTACTTTTCCTATGTTCGTAGCACCTTAGAGTTCGCATCGCAGATTTGGAATCCGCAATATGGCGTGTATAAAAATAGGGTGGAGGGCGTCCAAAGACGTTTTACTAGATACCTGGACTATCGTGAGCACTTGGGACTTGGAACCTACGAGAGCAGGCTGAACTATTTCAGTATGTGTTCACTGGAAGACCGCCGCACAGCGGCTGATATGACATTATTGCATAAAATTATTCACAACAAAATTGATAGCCCTCATTTGGTAAATAAACTGTCGTTGTTAGTTCCACCACGAAGGGTTCGCTCTCCTCGTACGTTCGAAATCCCTCGTGTGAATACTAGTTACGCCCAAAACTCTGTTATGCACCGCTTGATGACCACATATAATAGACGATTCGAAGATATCGACATTTTTTACCTGAATCAACCTAAATTCAGCGAAGCTGTCCTTAGCTCACTAGGCGTCTAGGAAGTGATTACACAGTGAATATAATTTGAATATCTATATCCTATCCTATATATATCCCATCCCTCTCCTTTCCTATCCTTACAATAGTTCAATTGCAATTTAATTTAATTTAGTGCAATGCAATTTTTGATCTACCGTATAAGAAAATAATGTAGGAAACAATTAATCGGCCAGCGAAACTGTGTATTAGAATAATTAGTAATAATTAATGAAGCGCTGTATGTTTCCCGAAATAAATAAATAAATTATTTTGATTAGAAATTCAGTCAGATACCTACATACTAGTGACGTCACATATTAATTTGTTCATTGCACCCCTTTAAATCTCGGAATTCCATCATATGAAGAATATTTGCAAAAATAAGTATTAAAAAGAAATAATCTCACTTGTAACTCGAGCGACATAGTTTACATTCGATTATTCAAAGTGAAAATAAAACTTTGGTCGGTCTCTAACGGGGACAAGGCCTATGGCGAGGGTGGCAGACAGCCAGCCAGGCAGGCAGCGGGCAGGGCCAGGCAACCCCAACATCGCGGACACGTGCAGATGTCGCCATCTACGTCTGCGGCTTTGGTCAATTAAGGGGAGAGAACTGAGTTGTTCGGCCGCAGGAATTGGATACTGCTGAAACGGGGCAACGACATTTTAAGACATTTTATGATGAGTAATCCACAAAGCGGCATTGTATACTTTGTATAATTTTGTGCATTGCTTAGGAATCAGAGATTAGAACAGAACATCAACAAAGGTAAAGTAAATGACTACCCATATAACTAAAAATATTTTTTTTTACTCTAAAAAAAATCGTTTAAATAATAACAAAGGTTAAAATCAAAATATGTTGTAGATGATATTGAATACAGTTCTTTGTGTATAATATTTTCATAGCCCTTCTCCCCTACATGGAGCAAGGCAAATGCAACACCCAAAGGCAATTTATATCGCAGTTAGAGAACGAAGGCAATTAGCACAGTATACCAGACAGTAGCTTCTCTTAGAACAAAAATGAAATCAAAGCGAATATATCACGAGTCGTAAGGGCTCAAATGGTCGCCAGATGTTTCGTTACTCGGCCTACACAGATATCCGAAGGCTTAAAAATGTCGGCAGCATGTACCTGCCCGTAATGCGTATCGTTCGCGTTCGTCGTGACTTTGCCCACATTCCTCGCGCCCTCTTACCGCATTGCCTTGTAGTTCGAGAGTAAAGCTACTGGGTGGAATACTGTGGAATAAGTAGGTTGTAGTGAGATTTATTATTAAAATGGTAAAAAAATATATCATTGATTTCTGACCACGACAGTTTTACAGTAGAGGCATTAACCATCTCCCAATTAAAAGGCAAAACTGCGTAGATAATAGATTGCATTATTTCGATCAACTAAATATATAATAATAATAATAAAATTCTGTTTTCAAGGACATAAAAGGCGATCCTTGCGACAATATATATCAACTAACCTATAACTTAAGTGTATATCATAACTTCTGCATTGGCTACACAACATAAAAATTAAAATGATGAAATAAAGTGATAACCAGAAGAAAATATGCAACTGAAGAAAACAAATTAATAAAATTAAATAAGGACGCAGAAGGAAGAAAAGGGACGAAGGAAGGAAAGATATCCAAGAAGGAGCGGAAGAAGGAGGGTTGGTTTTGTTACTATGGTTTTAGGTTTACGTACTTCTTGTGCCTAGCTTTAAACGGCGATGATGGGGTCTGTTCTGACAATATTCGGTAAAGTATTCTCGTCGGTTTCCATATATATTTATTCATACATTCAGTTGCTTTTATAGAACGGCAACTTTGTATGAACTAATACTAAAAAATCAAATATAATATCAATGTTTTTCTTTGATATTATATTTGATTAGAACCGATGATTTCTTTGATATTATTTATGATTAGAAAAACCACTAAATAAATAACGAAAGTGGAATTGCCCGCCGCTGACCAACAAAAGTGTCGCATTTTCATACCTTGAAAATGTCACTTTTGTTTTGATGTGTTATTTTGGGCGGGAAGGATTTAGAGCGGCGCGCGCTAGCTGTTTTGAAATAATATGCCTCACATTATCGCCCTAGATAGGGGTAGAGGATAATACTCTCCCGCTTCCTCTATAATAGAGGGAGCGAGCGAGGCAGAGATAGAAGCGCTGGATTAGGCGTAGATCCGTCGTTTAGTGCAAGCTGTTCATCTGCAAATTCTCCAACTTGAGAGTTTAAGCCGCAGGGGAATCTTATAAACAAACACAGAGAGCTCGGAAGCTTTCCTAATGTGACGCAGTATTAATAATACAAATTACAGAGAAATGCATACATGCATATATAAATGTTATAACTGGTTAAGAGAAGAGTGTGGAGGGATTTTTGCACTTTCTTTTATAGTATATTAATCTATGGATGAATGTATTGATGACGTTTTTTATGCTAATATATACATATAAGTATAACGTTTTTAACTCAAAACACTTTTATGTTCCGATTATTAATTACATGGTATTTATTCTGCGTTATCTATATTATTACTATGTTATTTATACTGGGTAATCGAAACAGCACGAGTAACATAACAATGGTAACTATGTATGTAAAACAAAAAAACAATGTTTATATCTTAAATAAATTATTGAATTGTTTTAGAATTATATTAGATTTCCTCATACGATGGTGAAAATGAAGATGGAAACTATATCAAAGATTAAGTTGAGAGGCAATTATACATTCAGCTATTTTTCTCAATAAAAGACGCCTAAATAATCAAGTGTGGATGACATACGTTATAACACGTTTCGTCACAGCTTAAAGGGTTACAACCCTTTAAGCTGTGACGGGTTACAGCTGTGAAGCTTAAAGGGTTACAACCCTTTAAGTTTTCGAAACAGCACAAGTGCTGTTTCGAAAACTATGTAAGTGTAGAAAACTATGTATAGGGAAAGTTGTTATCGCAGTCTTGGCGGCAGTCATACGTAAATTGTTATAGAGGTAATTTATTAATGAAGCTTTTGGTAAAATAATTATATATTTTCCAACTATAAGAAAGATTGAATAAATATTTCAAATTTTCAATATTTGTAATATTTGAATTGTAAATTTTCCTCTTTTTTAAATATTTTCTTCTTTTTAATATATTTACAAATAGGCTATTAAAGCAAGCATATAAAACAAAAAATAGGAACGACGTTGCTGGCGAAAGACGAAGAATCTTCCAAAAAGTCACACGATTATTACATTATGAACTGGATTAAAGTGGACCTGAAGATAGCCACGCAAAGAGGTCACGGAAACAGGGAAAAGGAAATACGTTTCTTGCAACAACTCAAAAGAATATAAAATAAAAGTAAAAGTTTCGTGATTACAAAGTCGTTAAGTGATTACTGAAGTAGATGTCGACTAGATTATAGAAATAAGAATACATATAGAAACATTGGGAGATCGGTATCAATAATCACTAATTGGAGCAAGACCTGGTTACGATACAAATTGTTACTCCGTATATTGTAGGTTCTTCAGTAGTGGAATGGTGTTTATTAATTGTTATTATTAAATTTTGAATATGGCAATAATGGTGTTTATTAATTTATATTTTGTGAATATTGAATATTAATAATGTAATTTTTGGGTTAACATTTATACGGTAGGTATTAAAATCTAACAGAACACTAAATAGGAATAACTATCGAAAAAGAGAAAGAAATTTGCAAGAAAATCAAAGATTATATGAACTAGAAGATAATTAATAGGAGGATAGCAACACTGCACAAAGTGGCCAATGACTGGGGCCCTACGATCTAATCTAATTTAATATGACGAATCTTTATCTGCTCCTACAATTCGTAAGTCTTTTAGATGATAAATAAATAATCAGATGGAAGTCCGACCTTTCTCAGCCTTGTAGGATTTCTTGTACCCTCTTCTATTAAATATCATGGTACCTAGATGCTTTGGCCCAAATTACAGGGTTTCCGGTTATTCGGTTGTCGACAATACATTCCAGTTTTAAAGCAATTAAAATAATCATATTGGTAGACAAAATTTAAGTAGCACTCTTTTAAGGTATTGAGTACATTCCAGAAATATACATGTAACTATATGGAGAAATACAAAAACCACAAATGTTTTACAAAAAACCGCTATAGAAATAATCATAAATACAAAAGTTACCTCTCTGTAACGGGAGTCGTCTTTTTTATTATTATTTATATATTTAATTGTTTAATCATTAATTTAATTATAAAATATTATTTTTTTTAAATAAACCCGCTCATTAGGAAATTTCACAAACAAGCAAACTTCAATTTTCTTCTTAATTTCTAGTGCTTCTTTATTATTTTATTTTAAAGGCGCCTTTCTTAATTGAAAAGAATTGAATGAATTAAAGGAAATGGTATGTTTCTCTCTTTTATTTTGTTTTAATGGTAGTGCCGTATCATACTCATGCAACCATCTTATGCAAGCATTAAACCGCCATCCCCTTGGCCTCAAACTGTAGAGTGTTTATTTTTAACAAGAGTGTTAAGTGGCGGTAGGGATTTGGGGTGAAATTAAGCCGATTTGACGGGGCGTTTTAAAACAGCCCGTTCTCTTCGTTAATGCACCGCGCGCCCTGATGCAATTTCCACGAGGATTAGGGGGGGAAATCGCATCGCATCGGATAAATTTTGATTATGTGTGGGAAATGTTAATTAGCAAGCTATTTGGCGTGTAAAGAGGCTATGTAAACTAACGACTATGTAAAGAGGATCAGTATATATGAATTATGATATTATTTCTGCACGAATAACAGTGCATCGAATGGTGATTTTGGCGAATACCGGATACCGAATATTCGATTAAAATTCTGTCCGAAGAGCTGACTTTAACTAAATTATTCTAGATCATTTTATGAATCAAAACCCATTCCTATCTTATATGTATATTTAAAAAATATATATTTCTTTAAAAAAATATGATTCATTTTTACACAATGATTTTGCGGGACTCCTAAATATGCAGTTCTTTTTTAAATAAAACGTCTCTTTTATAAGACATTATTTTAAATTTTAAATTTTAAGATTTAGTTTTATGAAAAAAAAGTGTTAGGAAATTGTTACAGTAAATTATAACGTAATTAAAAAAAATCAAATAATAATAAAGGTAAAATAAAATATTTATAAAATAAATCTAATTATAAAATATTATGTTATAAAAATAAATAGCTAAATCCACTCTTGTTTATGTATAGGTAATTTATATTGCTAGAAATGTGAGGGTGTGTAAATTGTGTGTGTGTGTGTGTGTGTGTTTGTGTGTGTGAATGTGTGGCTATTTTCGAAATGTCATGAAGATACTTTCAGTTTCCGTTTTTCCTTTACTAATCAACCACTGAATGAGACCTTTTAAAAGAACCACCTGTGTCAGTCCTGAAATATCGAAGTATAGTTCACGTATACATATGTTGCAGGGAAATGATATAAACATGATCAATTCACGGGAGATGACTACTGGATATCGTCATTTGCCTAACTAAATCCAGTGATTTGATCAAATCCCTAAATAGGTTTGGCGAAATGACAGAAATAACAATATAAGCGCCCTTCTTCAAGGGTGGACGATCATGTTGGGGTCCATTGCGACGCCTCGGGCGGCGCGGTTCGTTTCATGGCTAAGGGTTGGGTTGGGCCTAATATGTAATATATGTTGGGTTGTTATGTAATGACATTTTTGGCGCAAATTAAATATTATTAGTATAGTAGATTGTATATGAGATATATCAAACAAAATTCCACAATGTGGTTTCGGCCCAACAAGGCATCTGTGTACCGAATTTCAAGTCTTTAAGTCTAATATTTCGAGATTGAAATATGACTAGTGCCTTTTCTGGTGACTTCGTTTCAACACAACCTTTTCAACTCTTGCCATCACCAAATGATGCCTGCGTATTAAATTTCATCCCAATCGAATTAGGCGTTTGGGCGCTATCATGGAGAAATACACACAGACAGACACACAAACAGTCACACATACACACATACAGAGAAACACGCAGCCATACTTAAACCAGGAAATGGTCTTAATCGTCTCAGGGGGGTTCAAAATGGATATTTCCGTCGTCATGTCGAAACAAATGTTCAGCGCGTTCACAATACTTTCTGTCCTGGTCGGTTGGTGGACCAAGATAATAAAAGAGACCGAATAGACGAATTCCGAATAGTTGCTTGATATTCGCACATACACTGGAAAAGCTTTGTTTTGTGTTGTTTTACTCAAGGATCACTGAAAGACTTTAGTAATGCATAAGTATCAAATTTATTATCATATAATCTGCTCACAGCCATAAAATAATTTTTTGTATGACTCATAATATTCGTCATTTTTAACCTAATAGGAAACTGCTATAATTATGCAGATTAAATAAATCTATTATTATATACCCATTATCTTATATTTTAAGATTGCTTTGAAATAAATCGCCAGAAGGCACAATTTCGGTATCCCATTCACTTATTCTACCAGCGCGTATCATTATTTATAATGAAAAATTTAATAAGCGTCAAAGAAGATGCTATTACGCGCGTATCTTAAAAATAGCGCTAAAAAAGAGCACGAAAATGGCGGACGGGCCCGTACTGTCTCCCGTGCGAGCGCGTGATGCATGAAAATTTTAAATGTTACTTTTAACGGTATCGTTTCATGCAAATTAACGTTCACCGGCTTGTTTTTATGCACCGTGTAATTTGGCCGTTATAGGCGAAAAAATATTTATTACCTTACGGATCGGTTTGGCCTGGTCGTATATCGACGAGTAATTTGTAAAAAAAACAGTCGATGATGGATCAGGAATTTATTGCGTCATCATCATGGATTTTAAAGACAGGTCTCGTCTACCAATTTTTTTAAATCTTTTTCATTTAACAATATGAACATAAAAAATATAATTTGTTTTTTTTTTACTAAACGCTTTTAATTGAATATATTTTATTTGCAATAAAAAAAAAATAATACAAAAAAGCTAGCTTATTTCTATATGACAATATCTTACTACTAAGCTAATCATACAGTACAGTGGTTGGTACCTACGCGCGTTGTGGAAATAAAGATTACAAATTAGTTATTCTGTTTAAAATACAAACTACTAACTAAGAACGCCAAAGGAGAGGAAATCGGGAAAGGAAGAAGAGAGAAAGAGAAGAACTGGCTACTTAGAAAAATAATACTTCATGAGGTTTTTCTTCAATGATTCCAAATAAGCCGAGTTTCTTATATTTGCTGAGAGATTATTTCTCTCTTGCACCGTGGACACATAAATTGTTAAATTTAATACCTTGTTTCGTATCATCTTTACCTACTACATCTTTACTACTTTAAGTAGAAAGCTCTGTGAAATAAATACCGGGAAGTTTTCAATAAAATATTGCCTAAATTATGAAGTATTTTGTTGCCATAAAAATAGACTATATATGGTGCTAACGACTAATCCAGTCGTCCAAACATTTCTTATCTTTAGCTCCTTTTGCTAATTAAGTTGTATGTCTTTAATTGTGTAATAAAAAAAAATGTATTAAAAAAACATTAAAAACACGCTTTTGGGCTATGATACGATATTCACATACACACGGCTATGATACGATATTCCATCATGGAATGCCAGTGCCTATCTTCCGGCTTCATCATCAAACCTAATCGTGGTCAAAGTTCTTTCCAAGAATTTTCTAACAAGTCCAAACACAGCTATGATACGATGTTCCATCATGAAATTCCAGTTCATATCTTCCGACTCCACCATTAGATCAGTTCGACAGTACCATATTATTGTATTGTCATCAGTACTACATACCTACAGCTGCCAATTTTCGTGGCGCTACGATCCTTGGAAGATGGATTAGTTACCTTAGATTCCATTACATAGTTGGTTACATACAGGTCGACCTAATAAAAGCATGTTAAAAACGTCTTCCACGACGTAATAACTAAAATCTGGAAAACCGGAAAAAGTAGCAAGTGGTTTATCGCATATCGCAGTTTCGCAAAATATTTTTAAATTATTGTTTATCAACCGTTTGTAAAATTGCAGCTCAGAAAGGTCTTTAGAGTAGACAGCATCAAAATAATCAACTTGCTTTGATTTTCGAACGACTTTCGGTTGGCTTTTCGGATTTAGATTATTCCGAGGCTTGTGGCATGTTTGCATGTTCAAAATTCCGTTACAATTATTCGATTATTTATGTATAAAAAATCGTAATATTTGTTTGCAAATTTTAATCCAATTTTGCTTTGTCAGTTGTAATATATCTTGTCACTTGCCCCGACCACCAGTCAACGAGGAGGGAGAGTATTTTGAGGGCGCAATTTTTTTTCGTTATGAACATGGAAATATCCATTTCCAGCCTCATAATGATTAAGACTATTTCCAGATGGAAGTCTGTCTGTAGTGTCTGTAAAGCTGTATGTATTTCTCTACGATAGCACCCAAATGTATAATACTATTGAGCTGAAATTTGGCATGCAGGCATCCTTTTGGTCATGGCAAGAGTTGAAAAGGTTGCGGTTAAAATCTGTCCAACAGGAAGCGCCCTAGTCACATTTGAATCTCGAGTTATAGCACTTATATATTTGAAATTCGGTACATTTATATACCTTGTTGGGCCGAAATCCCATTGAACTTTTGCAGGTCAGTATATTTGCGTAAACCATTACATCGAATGTGTTTATGAACTTATATTCTCACTATGCGCAGTCGTCGTCGACCACCACGCTTAAAATTCTTTCGTTAGGCCTTTGCTACTTGCCGGGAATGTTTTTGGTGCCACATCCGATTTTTTCTATAGCTTGATTGTTCGGTCGATTGAAAGGAAAAGTGGTTTATTGCTCCTCACTTTCCATCTCCGCCATGTATGTAAATTTAAAAAAAAAAATGTAATTGGCTTTGTCTTTGAAATTTAATAACTTTGTATCTAATGTATTGAGAATGCGGTATGGTTAGAGAATAATAATCAAATAATGCCATTTTACGATGTGAAAATCACCTGCTGAATTGTTTCTCCGTCATTTATTTTGCTGGGAAGACAAAGAGGCGAAAACAAGCAATATATGATAATAATAAATAATTACTATTGCGCGAAGAGCAACAGCCGGAGGTGCAGGGATAACGAAGCTGGTGCTTATCCCAATAATGAGTTTCTAAGGAACCTGCCCATTTAACAAACTCAGCTGCTTCATTACCCGAGCGATAACACTCAGCCGGAGCGACGCGCGTAGAAAAACAAATCTTTTCAGAGATAACAATTGCTTCTGGAATTTAGCGTGTAAGTGTGCGTTAATATTCTTAAGTTTATGAATGCCACCTCGCTCGAGGATGTGCGCCATCTTTTTACGATGTCTCTCCTAACAAAGGGATTTCTCACATGCATTCGAATAGATTGACTCGCAAACAACACACATGCGAAACGCTAATTTTACTAGTCGTCATTATTTTCTGAAAAGAGTCGTCATTTCGCATATTGGCATAATATACGGCCTGACAGTGGATCTACGAAAGCAAAATGTTTATTATATTATTATTATTATTTATCATTATAAAAGTTTATCAAAATGAGCCAACTTTTCTGCAACCGTAGTCTCAAACTCTCTGCTAGATGCCGCCTGGTGCGGTGTTACATATTTTCAGTCCTCCTGTACGAAGTAGAAACGTGGACACTAACCCAGAATTTGTGTAAAAGGTTAGTGGCTTTCGAAATGTGGATAATGTACCCAATTTACATTATCAAGTACCTAACCTGAATCATATAATATTAAGCAAGATGCGCAGGTGACTAGTCATCATCAAGTGAGGTCAGTCGCAGAATCTTTGCAAGTCTCCATTCTTTTAAACGTGTTCAGATTCTCTTACCTCTTTGTATTAAACGCCAAATGGCACAATCTTTTCTTTTACCGCTAATTAACTACGCTGATGTGGACTACCTAGATGCGAATGAAGAACTACTCGATAAGCTAGATAGGATTCAAAACCCACGTATTCGCTTTGTTTATTCCCTGAAGAAGTTTGATCATATATCAAACTATCGCAGGCAAATAGAGTGGCTTCCCATTAGACGATGTCGCGAATTTCACATACTCGGCCTACTCTTCCGCGTACTACAGTAAAACCGTCCTACTTATTTGTATAATCTCTTCTCTCCACTTTCATCCCATGGCCTTCCATTGCGCTCTCAGGAAAATCTATTACTGGCTATACCTCAGCATTCATCAACTTTCATGTCTAGGTCTTTCGCAGTGCAGGCGGGCCCGACTCTGGAATTCCGTGCTTTTACCGATAAGACAACTTGAAAACCTGAGCGGGTTTAAAAAATCGTTAAAGAGACTCAACTCATAAATACCCCCTTCCCCTCCCGTCTCCTTTGCTTGTCCTTATATTCCACTCCTCCCTTCAATATCGAGTTGACATACGTTACTGATCACTGTTTTATATTTTATCCTATGATGACTATTATGTAAGTGTATTCATTTATTACTTGTGAATCAATTTGCCCACATAAACCTTTAGTTACAATAACCCTGGCGGTATGGCCGTAAGATATTGTCACTTGGCAATAGGTCCACCATATTGTACTATTATGTGTGTGCAATAAAGCTTTTCCAACAAACAAACTAGTAGATAAGTAGAAATCAGCCTTGAGGATAAGGGTAATTGAATTTGGGGTTGGTTTTCAGTAGCCTGGCACCTACACTTGGCTCTCTATGTGGAGCTTTCTAGGTGACGCGTGGCATACTTTATTGCCTACGGGTCCTGCAGCCATCTAATTAGATGCTATTTGCAGAATCCGCGAAAGTGGGTTCTCGCTTATCTTGTCTTATCTACTGAGTAATTTCTTATGATTCTCTTTCTTTTTATGAAATTCTGCACATGCACAGATAACATGCTTCGCTGTCTTCTCATCCATTTCGCCGTCCCAACCAGTTTCCTCATCCGCGATTGTTAGAATGTCTAGTGTCTATATAGCCTGCAATTCCCAGTGAGCATGCCCAGTATTGCCCAGTACTATGCTCAAGGGTGTCATAGAGAGGCCAGTGTCAGAGCAAAACCTTGTTAGTCATACCCATATAAGATTAACTTTATTTATCCCATATAAGATTAACTTATGAGTTTTACAACTCTGTGGCTTTTCTTGTTCAGTTAGCCAGATAGTTTTATTAGGTACTTTTCAAAGTGAGTTTGGTTCATGAAAGACAAATGTCGTTTAATAGAAATTCTTGCGCTAGTCATCGGAAATTCCCTTTTCTACCTCTTATATTGCTATCTATTGCGTACTTTACGTGTACCCTATTGGTAGCTCTATCATCCTGCTCTCATTTTATATATACCAAGAATCCCATTTCCATTGTTATACCCAACTATATGTTTATTCTTCATTTTTTAGACAAATGTGGGCAAACGTGGGCCGCCTAGCAGCGCTCAAAGGACATCCCCCGGAGGAACTGATCTGGCTGCTGTGACAATTGAAACAGAGTCCTTTCCATGTTCAACCCTCTATAAGGAAGCTGCCGGATGAAGGCTGAACCGTGAGTTGAGCCGACCCAAGTTAAGGAGCGGCTCTTAGCGGCCAAACTGGACAGGAACCACTAACTGTCTAGTGTGAGGTACAGGCAGATACCCGTGTGTTCAGAATTCTAGTGTGAGGTACAGGCAGATATCCGTGTGTTCAGGATTCTAGTACGCAGTTCCTCTTCTCTATGATGGCATGTGTCCGATATCTGAAATGTAAAGTTGTCGACTGTGATTTTTTGGGTTCCATGTCTTCATCATATTCGAGTTATGTACAGGACTTCCAGTCCAGCTTCGATCGATAAAATTAGGAATATGAGCAAAATACCATAATTCTCGTCCTCCCATCAATTAAATCCGGGTCCTTCGGATCTGGACTTCAAGGGCCGTAAACGAATTTTTCCCGTTTTCGTGGGGGACCGCCCGCGGCCTTCGCAGCAGCCCGTAACTCACCACAAATTAAAAGCCTTTGTGTCTATTCTAATTTAATTTATTACGCAGAACGGCACCGGCCAGCCTGCTGCCGAGGTGTGACCTGCTACGTTTTTATTTTATCATAACTATTCCGTTAATGATGCACGAGCCGTGGGATTCAATTGCGCTATTAGTGTCAGTGCGCCAGAATACGGACATTTATCAAGGGCCGCCGCGGAAGCGGGCGACAACTTATTTTTCCACCTTGATTAGAGTATACAGCTCAATTTGGGGTGGGTGTAATAAGTATGTTGAAAGGGAGTGGCTGCACTGAGTCACGATAGATTGTTATATCACTAAAATTGAGTGTACACGTCAAAGACTGCATCAAAGACCAAATTAAATAAAGAATACTAGAATAGAATAAATTTATTGTGCTATAAAAACATAACTTAATGAATATTACACTGGTTTTATAAAAAAGACAATTTATGCACAAATGGCGGACTTATCGCTATAGCGATATCTTACAGTCAACCATTTGATAAAATAATTCTTAATTTTCGCAGTACAATACACAAAGAAGTAGTAAAGTTAAATTTAAAATAAACATATACAAGTATATGTCAATAACTTATGCTAAGGTTTTCCAGGAAATGATAAAGGAGAGGACAAGGTGAGGTATTTGGTTAGTGGCTGTGTAAAAATAAATGTTTCTTCAACCCTTTTTTGAAAGTATGGAACGAAGGTGCATGCCAGATAGAGTGAGGGAGCTGATTCCATAAACGAGCAGAATGGACTGTAAAAGAATGTGTGTAAACAGAAGAATGATGTATCGGAATGACGAGTGTATTATCCCGGCTTGATCGAAGTGGAAGACCGTGGCCTCCCAAAGGGTGGAAATTCTCCTTGAGATAGGAGGGTGAAGTGGGGTTATTGAGTATGTTGTAGAGTAGCGACAACGTATACAAATTTCTTCGATCGCGAATAGGAAGCCAATGAAGTTGCTCACGAAAAAAGCTAACGTGGTCAAACTTTCCTAAATTAAAAACATACACGAGGAAGATATTTTGCAGACGCTACAGATACATACTCTATACTCTAAAGATAATAATAATTTAGAAGGAAAAAAATAAACGGGCACGATTTATATTCATACAAACAAGCATTGCACCAGTTTCTCTTATTGAGGTGCAGAAATAAATACCTAAACCAATCGTCAATAAACCCCTCAATTAAATCCTGATTTTGGTTATCAATTGTTAAAAGCATGCTTTAAACTTTTTGAAGTAAGAAAACTGACTTTGACAAGTAAGGAAACTGAACCATATTTGATTGATCTGAAACAAATGACCCGTTTTTAAAGGAAGTCATGCTTACAATACTACAAAAAGTCATGCTTACAATATTACAAAAAGATTATCTCCCTACGATGATGCAGTAGATCTGAACATATATTAGTATAGAAAAAAATCCGCCATGACAGTGATGAACACTGCCGTGACTAGGAGTCGAACCAAGAGTTACATACTATTTGAGTTGATGTCAAATATTACAGAAATTTGTGCTATGGTAAGACTTATAATTATATTGATAGCTTTAACGAACTAAACAATAATAAAAATTGAGAATGTATTAAAGACAGCAAGCCAGTTTGAAAATAATCAATAAAGCGAAAAAAATAAAACCTAACCTTAACGCTACTTCTGTTATACTAGAATAGGTTAAGATTCGACATAAGAACTTGTTTAAGATTGAATGAAAAAAATCTTGACTTTTATTCTCCACTAAAATTTCCTCTGAAGGATTGTGATATTTTTAACAATGTATTGATTTGCGAACCTTCGACACCAGCCCAGTGTGATAATGGAAGAATCACGAGGAAAAAGCTGAGCAGTTATAACTATAGACTTTGTTGACAGGAGTGGTAGAATATAGTATACAAGACAACAAAAAAAAACAGATTCTATATTGATTTGGAAGGTATAGAAAAATGTATGTAATGCTATCGATTGTAGAATATAAAAAAAAAATGCCAATTACAAACAATAACGAAAGTACCGCCAAACATCAAGACACTTTATAGCGTTCCACATTACGAAAGGGGATAAGAAATGAGCGAATTCGAGAGCAGAAGATACAATTAAATGATGTAATAGCCCTTATGCAGTGAGGGAAAGTCGAAATCAGGGAAAGAAAAGTTTTAAGATTGCATAGATTATCCTGCGTAAAACGCAGCTACAAAGAAATACTACTACCCGTTGCCCCACCTTCAGAAGAAGAGAAGGGCTTTTGCAAAAAAACAGCAGATTGATATGACATATAAGATCATGGATCAGAAGATGGTGGAACTCCACAAAGTGGCGACCGAAATCGCAAGATGAACAATCGGAAACTCGCGGCAACACAAGCATAGCAAGAAGACTATAAGTTATGACCACATTGGCGATGATATACAGTTTGAAGGCATCTGCGAAAATAAATAAGTCACCATACTTAATTGAGAGCACCGGCCAGTACTTAGTATGATATTAGGTAGATAAGAAACCGATATCACGTTATTACGTATATTTTGTATCAGCAACTGAAGAAAGACAAAAAACTATGATATTAGAATGAAGAATGAGAAGAACCGATAAGACAAAATGAAACTCTTCACGAAGGACACAAAATCTGACAATCAGAAAAAGTGGTCTGGAACTAGGTGATGCTGCACAAAATATCGATTCATACATACAACATATCTATAGCAGCTGCATATGTACCGACTCTGAAACAGAGGAAAAGGAAGAATATTCTGCACTATCTCACAATAATTTCTAACTTTACTACATTTTTAGGATTGGCTTTAGGACGTTTAATATCGGTCAATAAGTCTCACCCCTACCTTCCATGGAGAAGGTCTTTCTTAACCCATAACCATAATAAGCCCTATTGGACTACAGTATACAAGTGTAATGGGTCATAGTGACGCCTGACTTGGTGGTACGATCTATACTAATTTACGAATCTGTTATTGTAGACTAATTGCTGTTATTGACAATAATACCGATCTGCTAGAGAATTACAGTTGCTGTCACTTCCTATTGATGACTATTAAAATAAGAAATAATACCTATATATTGGGCCCGATTGAGTTTCTTTATGAACTAAAACTAAAATTAGTCCAAGCGAACCAAACAGAGCAATACGTTAGAGCAGAATATGAAACGAACGATCGTCGATAAATACTACCTGCCGAACGTCCGGGAACTCGTCCGAATAAATTTGAGCATATTTCGTGCGGTGCGAGATTTGAACTTAACGGGCAGTTTTAATGCAAAAAGTGACAACCGGTCATCTTACTCTCCGCTCTAGCGTATTGCCCTGTCTCGTTCACACGGACTAATTTCCAATTTTAGTTCACGAAGAAACGCAATCGAGCCCATTGTTTCCAATTGCGTTTCTTCGTGAACTAAAATTGGTAATTAGTTCATGCGAACGAGACCGAGCAATGCGTTAGAGCGAAATATGAATGAAAGGACGTCTAATTTTCGGCATCAAAACTACCTGTTGAACTTATTGATCCAAATAATTTCGATCACATTTGGTGGGGTCTGAGATTCAGCCATTTAATTTTTGGTAGGCAGTATTAATGCGGACAAGTGACTACCGTTCATTTCACATTCCGCTTTAACGTATTGCCCTGTCTCGTTCACATAAACAAATTTACTATATTAGTTCACGGAGAAACTTAATCGAGCCCACTATAAGGCTAGGTTTTTACTCAGGATTACGATCAAATGTGCATTTATTGGATTTTCTGCGCTTTGAATATGGAGCCCTTTAATCTTATTTCTATTTTCATTAATATTTATAACGATAAATATTTTATTTCCTTCACATTTCTTCAAATAACATGTTACATAATTTAAGGTACCCCTTTTTCAAATGGAATAAAAGGTGAAATGCCCGCCGTCCCTCGACGGATGAAAAAAACCGTTTCGGTATTTACATCCCGGCATCCGTTGGCGATGGCATTAAGGTGTCTTTGTGTCCCTCAAAACCAATAAATTCAAATTAAAGCTTGGCGTGTGGTCGCCGTGCAGTTTCACAATAAGCTCAAGTTTAGCCGCCTGGGACCAATGGGCCGTGACACTGTTTATTGTGCCTATAATATACCCACCTACATTGTGAACCGTAAACGTTCCAGTTATTTGTAGAACCGAACCATTCTCGATTGTACACGTGATAGAAAATAGATGCATTGTGCAAGATTGCATTTCCATATTCATATCCATGTTTTGTAACAATTCTTTACGTTTACTGCTTTAATAAACATTAATTGTTAGAAATTAGTCGTTTCCAAGATAGCCAACGCCGCAGAAAATAGCTGATATATTGACGAATGTCGTAAGAAATGGAAATCGTCGATTCTAGAAAAAGTGATTTGATAGGGTAAGACTAAATCGACTCATCATGATTTACTTTGTGGTAATTAATAACATCGCGAAAGGTTATAGTCTCCGGTGATAAAAACTTTATTTGTACTTTCCCGGCTTAACAATCGACCGAAAGGGAAAGTATTGTAAACGCGCAAAAAAAAATCGAGGTGAAGACATTTTAGTAAGAAAATTTGAGGGGTGCGATGGAGGTCTACCTCCCCGTGTGCACGTTTTATCTCGCTCTGGCCCAGACTATTCCTAAAAGTCTAGGATGGGAAAGTAGTGAGTGGGCGTGCCGGTGCACCCTGGAAACTCCGGTCAGCTACAACAGGGAGAGATCCCTGAAGTTGATGACTTGGAGGCCAAAAGACCTCCACCCCAAGCTAAGGTGTTACCCGTACCGTGCCGACGGCTGCGTGGCTGAGGGAGAGCTCAGTCTCTAACGGTGGCTTTCCGAAACCGGGGCGAATCGGGAAGTAGAAATGCCCTTTGACCGATAACAGGCTCTGTCGGTTTTTGACGACCCTTTCCTGACTACTCGTGGGAACAAATATGGACTCAAAAGAAAATAAAAATTCCCCTCTAAACTTCGACCAGGACGGTACCGTCCGGGAAGGAAACAGTTCGGAGCCATGGAGCACGACTCAAACCGACTCTTTGCCCGAAAAAATCTCAGCTGTCGCAGGGACAAGCAAAGGTGCAGACAGAATAGGAAACGACTCTGCTATGCCCAAAGAAAAGGACCAAGACACTGAGACACACGAGAAGCACAGGACAAAGTTGTCCGGTGCTGCTCGAAAACGTTTCAGGTTGCTGAGGGCAGCAAACGTGAGTGCTAGAGAAGCCTCGGTAGCATGCCTCAGGCCCTGGAAAGATATTAAGAGCCTGACCCATCAGAGCACTCCCATATCTGATGACCAAAGGGCGTCCAAACGCACACGGTCGGAGGAGGAGTCGCCAAGGGAAAACTCAAAAAAGGCTCCTAAGATATACCCAGAAGAAGGCATCAAGCCAAACTTCAGGGAGGTGGTGGGTTCTTCACGTGTGGGAATAAAAAATGAAAGCCCGATGGAAGAAAACCAAATGCATTTGGTGCACCGCTCGCTACTGACCCTGATTAAAAACATCACTGTCAGAGGCTCGGGCCCAAAATTTCTGGGTTTCACTCACAGGCCTGGCTGGGTCCTGATCACATGTGAAAATCAGAAGAGCCAGGATTGGCTTGTGGGAGTAATCCCAAACCTCAAACCATGGCCCGAGGCAAAGCTGTCTATCATGACGGAAAGCGAAATGCCCAAGCCACTAGTTTGCACAACGTTCTTCCCCAGCAGCGAGGCGGCGAACATAAAGGACGCCCTAAGTCTGCTGACAAACCAGAACGAAGGCTTATCTCCAGAATACTGGAAAATACTCAACAGCAGGGAGGAAAAGAATGGACACCACGTGACCTTCTCAATTGACGAGCCCTCTTTGGAAACCCTTCGGAAATCCGACTACAGGGCCACCCTTGGTTTTGGAAAGATTTCTTTGAAAATCAGGGGTGAGCCCACGAATCCCCCAGGAAACAGGGCTATCCCGTCCTACTCCAACAAAGGCAGACAAACGCCTGCTCCCATACAGCGTAAGAAAGAGCCGGCAAATCGGCCTTCTCCTGCTGACGAGAGTACAGGAGCGCCTAAAAAGGGGGAAAAACCCGGGAATGAGCAAGGCACATCCCAATCCAAACATGGACGGTCTCGTCCTCCATTGGAGAGGGAAAAGCCTGCGACAGAGCCCACAACCCCTATGGATCACTGATGGCGAACATAGGCAACTCTACGAGGATTCTCCAGATCAACCTCCACCACGCCATTGCCGCCAGCGCAGTGACGGAGTGTTGCTTCACCAAAGGAGAAATCGACATCGCCCTCGTACAAGAACCCTGGGTAAATAACTTAACTATCCAGGGCTTAAACGCTGCGGGTAGAATCCTCTCGTACCCGGGAGGGAAAAAACCCAGAGCATGCATAGTGTTCAAGAAAAACATTAACTTCCTGCCTGTTACAGAGCTATGTACTAATGACCTGTCAGCAGCGTATATAAATCTCAAAGGATGGAATGGATCCAGAGTCATCTTATGCTCAGCCTATCTATCTGGAGAGAAACAAAATCCAACCGAAGAGCTGGCAAACCTGGTGGAGTACGCCCGTACCCAAAAGGCTGAGTTACTGGTTGGATGTGATGCAAACGCACACCACACCGCGTGGGGGAGCTCAGACATCAACAATAGAGGTGAGTTACTTAATGATTTTATCACAACCAACTGCCTATGCCTATTAAACAAAGGCTGCATGCCGACCTTTGTGACAAGTGCAAGACAGGAAGTTTTAGACATTACTTTTGCCTCTAAAAATCTAGCCAGACACATAAAAAACTGGCATGTCAGGGATGACACTTCAATGTCTGATCACAGACAAATAACCTTTAAACTACTAAACACCGTAGACTGTCAAACCACAACTTTCAGGAATCCTAAAGCCACCGACTGGGACGCTTACCGTACCACACTAAGGTTAACCTTGAAACAATACAAAAAAATATAAAAACACGCGAGAGTCTAGAATTGGCCGTGGCGGATACCACAAAAGGCATTATAAACGCCTATGAGGAAAGCTGCCCACTCAAGACAAAGACCTCCAAAAGAAAAGTTCCATGGTGGAACCCGAAGTTGGACAAACTACGGAAGGAAACCCGGAAACTATTTAATAAGGCTAAACAAACTCTCAACTGGGAGGAATACAAAAAAGCCTTAACCGAGTACAACAAAGAAATTAGGAGAGCCAAAAGAGCAACATGGAAAAGCTTCTGCGAGGACATAGTGGAAACGCCTCAAGGAGCCAGAGTACATAGACTGCTCGCAAAGGACAAACCTAACCAAATTGGTCTTCTGAAAAAACCAAACGGAACCTTTACAACAAATGAAAAGGAAACTCTGGAGGAACTAATATCGACCCACTTCCCAGGTGCTGTGACAACTAGCAACGCCACCACTGCTCCATACAGACCTCGAAACGAGGACTGGAGTAGGGCTGCTAGAATCATAAGGCCCGATCAAGTTAAATGGGCCGTAAAATCCTTTAAACCTTACAAATCATGCGGGGACGACGGAATCATGCCCGTGCTTTTGCAACAGGGTATCGACATTCTAACCCCATATCTGGTTAAAATCTTCAGAGCAAGCTATGCCTGGGGACATATACCAGAAGAATGGACCAAGGTCAAAGTGCTATTCATACCCAAGGCTGGCAGGAAGGACTACGCACTGTCAAAGTCCTTCAGGCCAATTAGCCTAACATCCTTTCTACTGAAAGCGATGGAAAAGATACTGGATAGCTATATCAGGGAAAAAATCCTAACGGTCAACCCTATCAGCTGTAACCAACACGCCTACCGCAGAGGCAAATCCACGGAAACCGCTCTGCTCTACCTAGTAGACAGAGTGGAAAAGGCGTTGGAAGACAAACAAATCGCAGTATGCGCATTTTTAGACATTGAGGGCGCCTTCGACAAAACCCCAATTAAATCACTGGTGAAGGGGCTAGAGTCAAAACAAGTTGACAACACCACAACCAGATGGGTGAAAGCGATGCTCTCAAACCGCACGGCCAAGGTAGCTCTTCACGGAACAAACCTTGAAGTCACCACTACAAGAGGCTGCCCGCAGGGAGGCGTACTCTCGCCCCTACTATGGACTCTTGCAATAGATCAACTCCTGCATAGGATGGCAGAGGCCAGGATAGACACACAGGGCTATGCTGATGACCTAGTAGTCATTGTCCGGGGCTTCTGCCAAAACACGATCTCACACATAATGCAAAAAGCGTTAACAATCGTTAGCAATTGGTGCAGAGAGAACGAATTATCGGTCAACGCCGATAAGACCGTCCTCGTGCCATTTACCAACAAACGTCAACTAGGTGGACTAAAAATGCCAATCTTAAACCACAGGCAGATTCCTTTCTCCAAGGAAGTAAAGTATCTGGGAGTCACGCTCGACCAAAGACTCACCTGGAACAGCCACCTAGATAAAACAATTCAAAAAGCTAAAAGTGCTTTGGGTATAAGCAGAAGACTGGCGGGGAAAAACTGGGGCCTTAACCCCAAGATCTCCCACTGGCTATACACTGCCATTGTGAGGCCGATAATCTCGTACGCCTCGGTGGTATGGTGCAACAAAGCCAACCAGAAAACTGTGATTACCAAACTAAACAATATCCAAAGGACGGCGTGCCTCATGACAACTGGCGCAATGTCCTCCACTCCTGGAGCAGCTCTAGATGCACTGCTGAACTTACCGCCCCTACACATTCATTTGCAACAGGTGGCGAAAGCCAGCATGTACAGGCTATCTGCCCGAGAGAAGGTAAACTGGATCTCACAAGCACTAAGATCAGTTCTTGACTCAGTCAGTGAAAATCCAACCCTCAACATGGTATCAGACACCATGCTCCCACTCCTAAACTTTGGAAAACTTTTTACAGTGGAACTGCCGCCCAGAGACGACTGGCTAAAAAGCCAACTGCAATGGGAGGCCGGTAGCCTTAAATGGTATACTGATGGGTCCAAATCGGGACTTGACGTAGGCTGTGGTATATATGGAGAGCGACCAAACTTCAAAAGAAGTGTAAACTTGGGAAAATACGCCTCCATATTCCAAGCGGAGGTTTACGCCATTATTGAATGTGCGGATATCAACCTCCAAAAGGACTACGCCAACCACCGTATCTATATCCACTCGGATAGCAAAGCAGCTCTTATGGCACTAGCCTCGAATACCATTAATTCAAAGCTAGTGCAAAACTGCATATCACTACTGAATTCCCTGGGCGAAAAGAACAGGGTAATACTAAGATGGGTTCCCGGCCATGCAGGAATCGAGGGAAATGAAAAAGCCGACGAACTTGCTAGGACGGGAGCAAAGGGAACGTTATACGGCCCTGAACCCTGCTGTGGCGTACCAAAAAGCCTTGCAAACCTAATGCTCAAACAAATGTGTTTAGAACAATCCGTCAACCACTGGAACAACACGCCAGGGTTGAATCATTCCAAAGCGCTCATTAAGCCTTACGACCGTAAGACGGCCCGTGAGGCCCTATCGCTAAATAGGAACAATCTACGCATACTGGTAAGGGCGCTCACGGGGCATTGTGGCCTGAACAAACACATGTTCAACCTCAAGCTCAAAGACACAAAAATGTGCAGGTTCTGCCAAGGGGCAGAGGAAACTCCCCAGCACCTCATGTGCGAGTGTGGCCCGCTGATGCGTAAAAGATACAACCACCTGGGTGTTCACTACCTCCAACCTGAGGAGGTAAAACAATCTGGCGCCAAAAGCCTGCTGCGGTTCTTGAATGACACGGGGCTTAGCGCAGAACTATAGTAGGTGGCGAGCACAATAGATCAGCAATGGTCGCAGTGTTACAAGGCTCATAAAGACCTTAGAAAAGCCCCACTCAACAAATAAAAAAAAAAAAAAAAAAAAAAAATTGAGATTTAAGTAAATAAGCAAGTAATTATTTTATTTCAAAAATCCCATAGCGGGCATAGAAATTACAGATGTGTTTTTTAACAATTTAAAAAAAAAAGATTTAAAAAAAATCCTATGACTACCAATTGATTTTTTTAAATTATCCTTATTATTTTATCTTATTTTCAAATACAATTAGTACAAAATACATAATAAAATCAGTGGACAACAGAATCAGACTAATAATATAATTACTTTAAGGTCAAAATAATTCATTCAAAAGGAAATCGTAAATAAATTAATTATAAAACAATAAAAAAAATATTGAATCAACGATGAATCTCTTCAAAACAATTAAAATAATTATAAAATAATATAAAATTTGCAATATACAGACATCATAAGCTCCATACTCGCACATTAACTCTGTTTTAATGTAGTGAGTTTAATAATAATAATATAGTCTATCGTTTATCAGAAGTAATGTATATGGTATATGTTCTATTCGTTCTTTTTAAGAAATTCATCTCCCTCTTAAGTTATTCCTGAATATATATGAGATGTGGTTTCTGTTTCTTGATTAAGATAACGAAGAAATAAATATCTCTTTCTCTTAAGATCCAGTAATGAAATTGAGCATTTTAATTTCTCTTTCAAAAGAGCCGTGCTTACAAGATAACAAAAAAATCTCGCTTCGATAATGCAGTAAGTCAGAACAGACATTAAAATAGAAAAATTATCTCCGCCATGACAGTGATGAACACTGCCGTGACCAGGAGTCGAACCTGGGTTACTACGGCCACAACGTAGGGTCCTAACCACTAGACGATCACGGCTACCGGAGACTCGAAGCAAATCGACTCAACTGTGGTAATAATACTGCGAAATGAAAGTGAATGCCTGATCCAAATAGCGTGTCCAATTACTTGAACGCCGAATCTTTGAGGCTCAGAATATCAGTCGAGTAGCTATGGGCCGTTGCGTTTGTCCAACGTAGGCTAAAACACAGCTGCATTGGCCGAAACGTCGGCTGTTATAATCTTCACTCGGTAAATTCGTTTTTATTTTATTTATAATTTGAAACAACCGCGATAGTCTTCGATTTCAATTTTGGTATATTGGTAAAAGAATTATTGGTAAAAGAATTATTGGTATATTGGTAAAAGAACGATTTCAATTTTGGTATATTGGTTTCATGTATAGGGTATGTAAAATTTGTAATACGCAGCTCGGCGATTTTGATGTATTCAATACGCCATCATTCGCTCTTAAGAAAGCAATTATTAATGACGGTATTGATTTATCATTGTAATCGCAATATATAATATATTATAAATAATATTTATTCAAGAATATCTTTAAATAATATGTATGACTATATTATGGAACGTGTATTTACATAAAATTTTATTTACTTATTATGACTCCTTTCTTCCCAGTTCCCATCTCTCCCTATATGGGGAGAGATGGGAATTTTTCTTCAAAAAAATTATATTGTTGTTTTTAAATTATGAATGTTTAAGTGGAAACATGTAATTAGCTTTATTTTTTTAACCTAATAGTTCTGTAACAAATTTATTGTAACAGCTGTATGTTTCCTTAGAAAAAAAAGAAACGAAAACCAAGAGGAAAGGAAAAGCGAAAGAGCAACAGTAACATGTTCAATAAAATAACTGAAAATATTTGCTAACAAGAATCCTGGCATTGTAACGTTGAAAAGAAAGTGTATAGAATAACTGTGAAAGTGTTTTGCTGGGTTAAGGTTGGTTTTTTTAGGATATAATTAATCCACACGATATAAACACATAATTTCAATTTATTGAGGTATTATTCGATTTCAGGAATGTTATAAGCCAAGAAGACGTAAAGGAAGGAAGAAAGGATGAGGAATATTGCGATTTATAAATTTTTCAGTAATCATTAATTTTTTAGGAGTTTTTAGTTTTTTAATGTATTTTTTGAATTCTTCATTAGTTTAGTGGTCATTAAAATTAGTTTTTATTAGTTTTAGTGTTTTTTTTGTTTCGTGTTTAGTTCGAGTTTTCATTAGTTCAAGTCTTCATGAGTTTTAGTGATCATTAGTTTTTTAAATATTTTTAATGCATTTTTTTTGTTTTAAATGACTGTTTCTTTTTTCAGAATTCATTCTCCATTTCTTATCAAAACTCTAAAACTGTAAATCTGCAAGCCGCATCACCGATTGAATAGCATCACAATTTTACTTCCTTATCAGCGAATAAAATCTACATTCATATCAAATCCGGTCGAGCGCAGAGACTCGCCTGTCAAAACATACACAACCGAAAAATTAATTAGAAAAAAGAGCACAATCATGTTGTCGGTGGGTGCATTTGTCCATATTGGCAAACTGCGCAGTCGGTTAGACCTTCCTATTACGGCTGCTGAATAGGAGAGAATAAAATAAGTCGAGCAGTGAAAGTGTGAGAGAGCTTTGCCGTTATCACCGCGAAGATCGATAGTTCACGAAGGCCGTAGTCGGACGCGCCGATAGGGCTGTATCAGCAATGCCCTGCGAGACTAAGAGAGTGTCATGAGTTTATCTTCCGAAGAAACTGGAGCGGGGTGCTACGTATTTATGCAGGGTGAGCGAGGGTAAATGCGATGCAAAACCAGCATAGTCGATTTGAAAAAATGGTAATTTTTATTTTTAAATCGATTTTGATGATCAAAACAAGTAAATATATTAAAAAGAATAAAAAACACGACAGTAAACTATTGTATTTATAATTATTTTTATTACAGTATCTAGGAAATATTTCTTGTTTATGTATATCTATATACCATATAGATATACAGTGGAAACTCTCATAACGAACAAAATTCGTTCCAGACTCTTACTCGTTAAAGGGGCGCTGCGATAATTGGGGGCGGTGCTATAATCGATCAAAACCGGTGTTCCCTGTTCGCAGTGATTCGGATCTATGTGTATATAATTTGTCAAGGTCGACCTATTAATTTATAATACGTGTACTTTGAACGAAATTTGGTAGTGAAGTAGTTAAAATAGCTCTTGAAAATTCATAAAAAATCAATATTTCAGCCCCAACCCGCGTAACAGCCAAGAGGAAATACAGATTTCGCATGAAAAGAGGAGTACCTGGGCCACACGCTGGTAACTCAATATCTGGCAGCGAGCGAGCGAGATCGTTTCGGGAGCGTTGCAGAATTGAGGCGGCGAGTTAGGCGAACGGCAAAGCGTGCGCACCTACCGCCGCTCTCCCATATAGATATAGTGCGCAGACAACACCTATACAGCTGCTAAGGACGCCTCCAAGCCGCAAGAAATAGAATTCAGCAGAATCATTGACGACCATTGACGACTGATTTCAAATTTAATAGTGGTTGTAGAAAAGTAGTGTATGGTGCGTGTGTTACAAGTGATTTTAGCGACTCTAGTGTAGGCTTTTAAACTTTAAACCAACGAGAAGGCCACGACACAGCACACCCTCTTTATGCATTTCATTTAATAGGGAATGAACATTTTTAAAAATATTTCGAAAACAAATTGAATAAAATGGAATAAAACGATATTGCAATATAATTATATCACGATATCAGTGTGTAATCGCCGAGACAGTCGAGTCCTTCTACGCGGCGAACACAAAATGACCTCATCTCCCTTTAACCCACAGCAACTTTCTCTCTCTTCTAACACCCACCGAGTGTCCCGTTTGTTGGCCGAAAATCGACGGTTTGTAATCCAACGTAAATTATGAATGTCAGGTAATGATGCAACACCTATGAAGCCACTGCCATGTTTTTTTTAGATTTTACTTTCCCGGCCCAACAGGGGAAAGTTTAATGGATATCATTTGGTAATGGTAAGAGGTAAAACGATTGTGATTGAAATCGGTCAACCAGGGGGCGCATTAGTCATATATAAATGTTAAAATATTGGACTTAGAGACTTGAAATTTGGTAAATAGATGCCTTAATGTGGCGAAATCACATTGTAAAATTTCGGTTGGAATATCACATACACATGCTACCCTAATATTTTTTAAATTCCGCCATACATATTAATTAAATGCTAACACCATCGGTTAGCACGTGGCCCAAACCGGCCCTTATCCGAGAAAGGAACCGCGCCACCTGAGGCGTCGCACTGGAACTCAACCGGATTCGTAAGCTGGCTGAGAGACGGCGCTCATCGAGTTTATGAAATTAGTATTCAGAAGAAATCAGTCCTTGGCTACTTGCCGGGAAAGTTTTGGGGTGACACAACCGATTTTTTATAAATAACTTCATATGTGACCTTTGAAAAAATGTGCCCTTTCTTCCTTACATAGTTATACCATGTTTTAAACCTGTCACGGTCTCTAGCTCTCTCCTCCTCGATCTGATCTTCCTTTCGTAGAATGAGACGTAGCAAAATCGCGGTGTCGATCGCAGGTTACGGGCGCAGATACGATCACCCGGTGAAATTCTAGACAGTTCTTTGTTAGCGATACTTTTACTTTTAATAAAGTTTCGACGTAAATCATAACCGCTAAAATTTTCGAGATAAGCGACGTCACGACTCTGAGATAACTTTCGCCATCGGCGTTTCCTTAGATTTATTGCGGACGTTTTAATATATCGGCAAAGGTAAGCGAGCCAAGAGGTAAAACCTTAAGGAGAAGTTAAGGATGGTATCGTTAAAGTGATATTAATGTTTAAGTTGTTAAACAGATAAAGGAAAATTCATTAAAAATTTTACCTAACAAAGTCTCAACATTGTCATCACTATTTGCGACTGAGTCTTGGCATTTAACCATTTTATAATGATATCCTTATTTTCAGATATCCTTTCGTAATTGTAGAATCGAGCTTGCGAGATGAGGAGTATGATGCTCTTTTCTAGTTTCGACGCCTAGTCGTCTACAAAGATTGCGATTTAACTAGTGGTCATTTTCTATTCATCTAAATTAGTCTACGCGTTCTCACCATCTCAACTTTCAAATTATCAATATTTATATCATATTTTACCTCTCAATTTATCAGAAGCCACGAGCGGTATGTCAACGCTAAAGGTCTGCAACGCTATGGTTTAGAGACATTTGAGGACCGGCGAGTAGTATCAGATATGTCCTTTCTACATACAAATTTTCATACTGGGTTGGACAGTCCATACCTCCTGAGTAGGGTGACCATACCGAGCGCCTACCCGACTCGCGCGCGCTCACTTAACTTTTTACGTACCAAGGTTCAACACTAACTATGGTTCCAATTCATTATTGCCGCGCGTTATGCATGCATGCAATGGGCCCGATTGCGTATCTTTGTGAACTAAAACTAAAATTAGTCCAAGCGAACGAGACAGAGCAATACGTTAGAGCGGAATATGAAACGAACTATCGTCGTTAAATACTACCTGCAGAACTTATACTCGTCCGAATAAATTCGAGCATATTTCGTGCCGTGTAAGATTTGACCTTGGCGGGCAGTTTTAATTTGAAAAAGTGACAACCGGTCATCTCACACTCCGCTCTAGCGCATTGCCCTGTCTCATTCACAGGGACTAATTTCCGATTTTAGTTCACGAAGAAACGCAATCGAGCCCAATGTATGCTTTAACGATATTGACATATTTAACCACCAAAATAGTCGATTTTTTGTTAACAACCCGCTAGGCACTTAACATCCCTTTCGGGATATGTATGGCGGCCGCCTAAAATCCAAAACATCCCATACGGGATATCGCGCTCGCCGCTGCGAAAAATGCAATTTACGATTCGAATCGTCGTACTTTATGCTTTCTGACGGCTGAAATACATGGCCGAATAATCTTTAATCCGGCGGCCAGCGGCGATAATATCGATCGGCTAATTAAAAAGTCAGCATAAACGTCAGACGACAGTCTCGATCGGCCAGCGCGCGGCGGCCGCGTAGTTCCGCGAAATGTTTGTTTTGTACAGTGTTTTGTGGATATAAGTGCAGTGTTTACGGGATAAAAGTGAGTAATTTCCATTTTTAAGTAGTTTAGGCATAATTATTACTCAATTGAAAGAGTCCATTTGCTGTTTTTCACGAATTTTCAAAGAAAACACTTTGGCAACAACAAACGGCTCGCGAAAAAATGGTTGTTATTATTTTGTAATGTTTATGAAATATCCTGATTTATTGCGAAATATGACGTAATATCGCTTTAATTTAATAACAAAATAAGTATTGTTTCATTTACATCCTAAGTTATCACATAATTAGGCGTATTTTGAAAATTATATCTTGTTTTGTAAATTGAATCGCGCAAAGAAACTTCTTTTGATAATTACTATGAGAGAATAAAGTGCGATTTTCCATAGTTTTTCGATGAAATGTGACTCTTTGGAGTATAGTAATTAGTTATTAGACATATAATAAGTCTATGATAAGACAATATAATAGAAAAAATCTTACGAATTTTATATTATGGGCATTCAAAGTTTATTATTAAGTTCGGACGCGGAAACTCTCTAAACTTTAGATTTTTCTATAATATCAGACAAAGCTCAAAGTTCTGGTGTGATTTCTAAGAAGTGTGATGTAGTAATAAAGTTATTTTGAAAGAATTTCATATAAAAAAATACCATAAGTAGTCACAAATTAAAAATGAAAAAATTTTTTTTTTACGAGAATACATAAAATTTTTCTTGGCTGAATAAATAAATATTTTTGTATGCAAATAAGTAAAAAAAAAAAAACGTTTTGGTAAAGCATTTAATAAAGAACATAACTGTATTTACAATTTTTCCATATTTTACGTATTTTGTGACAAAAAAATCGAAATGATTTTATAGGCGAGTTTTTTCAGTTTGCCAATTTTGTAATATTTATTCATTATTATCTTAATTGTTTTACGAGATAAGGTTATCATGTTTTATATGTCAAATTTCAATGCGATCATTTTTCTCTTTATCTTTTTTTAAATCCGTTTAGTGGTTTAAAAGTTATGATCGTTTTTCTCAAGGCCGTTGACTCGCGTCGATTTTTTGCGCGAATGTGTCGCGCGCAAAAGTGATAGGTGAGTTTTTACCTCGCAACGTGAGGGAGGTACGTAATTCATAATAATTGTAGAGATTTATAGATATCTCACTTCAATGGCTATCTTCTAGCACAGCAACAAAGACTATGCGATGTAGATGTGGACCTTCAAAGACAACTGGCATATGTTTGTCAGATTTATGGACTATTTTTAGCAGTATTTTCTATGCATAAATTAGGATTGGTCTGGTATGTGTTTTGTAGTGTTCCGATCTTCTGGTTAAAATTTCGCCTGAGAAATATCAGCCATCCGAGTAAGTCGTTTTCTACTAATTTATTTTTACACCTAATGGTGTTGTCGATTCGTCCATTGCTAAAAAGTCTTCCTTGATAGCTTGCTAAACATGCGCAACGATATCTACATCACCGGCATATACCAGTAGTTACAACGATTTATTAAAGGTGGTATTTACGTGGAGTGTGTTCAGGTGAAGACTCGAAGATTATCTTAGTAAGATAATGGTGCTTTTCACCATTATTTATACAGCTTACAATAAGAGTTACGGTTTTGATGTGATCATTACCTTCTGTGATTTAGTTAAAGGTTCTTGTCCAAGGCCCGTGATTTCTTCTATTTGGCAATTGCCCTTAAGCGGAGCTTCATGAGAGCCGGACCCAGTGTCCTGGGTGCGGCCTTGTGCAGATATTTAAACATGCAATATGCATATCGCTTATGTAGACATTCAGACGTACATGGCATCTTCTGCGGCGAATGACAGCTGTATTTTTACAGCGATACTGGCAATTTTAAATAAGCACAAAAACAGAATAAACTAGAGGCGCGGTTGCATCGGCTTCCACGTAAATATCTATTTTCAGATATTCGCAATTTCGGTGCGTCGCATCACGTGTCGCTTTGGTTGGGTCTGCACATCTTTCAGCGATTATTCTATATGCCTTGGAAAGAACCCACTTCTGTATATTTTTTCTGTTTTGGATGAAATACCCTAAATATTCTTTTTCGTCCTGTTAATCCTAAATTATTGATTACTCCGCAATATAGGAATAGCTCTGCAAGGAATAGTGTTCTTTTCTTATATTTACAATGAAATTTTTCTAGAGCCACAATATATGTAAGTGAATTCTGCGAAAATACTAGCCCCTCTTGCATTGGTTTTTAAAAAATGTGTCGTTCGTTACAAATAATTATGTATATGGTCAATGTATTTTATTGCTTACACGTAAGTATCCCAGAGGGTTGTCTTACTTCCAGTGTTTCTAGTGCGGCTGTGTTTATACCAGAAGTAATTTTTATGTTTAGGCTTTAAATTTTTTCAATCTGTTGCCAACAGAAATTAAAAAACTCAAAGTGCATTAAAACGAAACCTAGCTATACATGCTCTCTATTATTAAGATGAATTTGACAGAGTTTTCGTAGGTTTTAAAATGGAATTGTAACATATTTGAATCTATTTGTTTACTGCTGAATATACTTATATAATTAATTATATGATAATATGATATAGATTATTTCTAAATTTGTAAGGTACTTTTTTATTTTCTTTCAGTGTAATTTCGTTTTAGTACTGATTATTCTTGAAAAACTTATTGATTATTTTTTAAAAATTATATTGGTATATAACTATACAACTTTATTATTTTATTTTTTTCTGTCATTTTGTAGTTTATACATAAAAACCTTTTTTGTAATTTATACATAAGCATCGTTAAATAAAACTACATGTACATGTAACTAGCTTACCCATGCCAACTTTGTTGGGCAGTAAACATTTTTACTTGTTCGGTTAACGTGGCTCGGTTAGTACTGAGTGCTGTGATTTATTTCCTGACTGCCAAAAGGTGGGTTATATTTTTACTGCATATGTATAATATATGTATTTGCATGCCAATTCGTCTATATTACCGGGTTTCAAATGAGTGAATGAAATGATTATGATTGAATAAATTATGTTTATTTTAATTGTTCAAAACTTCTCTGTATACTATATTAGATGTAACGTTATTATTTGGTACCAAAATATATTTATTGTCTTTCAGGAGTTCCACCCCGAGATACGGTAGCGGTTCCATACCTATGTCGTATTATCTCTTTAGCCATTTATACAGTAAAAGGGAAATTATATGCAGTAAAGGAGAAAAGTCTTTTGTTTTAAACACTTGAGACGATAAATTTACTTATTTTGATAAAAAATCATAATTGTTGATAATATGAGCAATAAACATGACCTAACGATTCAAACGATTTTTTTTTGTTAATATAAAAAAACTATTTTTTGTGACTTAAATATAAAAGTTAGACATATGCAGTCGCTGACTTTTTTGTAGGCATTATCTAGCTCTACAACTTTTTCTAGAATTCAATCATATATCTCTCATCATTAAGGCAGCGTTCATAAGAAACGTTTTCATTCGACCGTTTATTCTCCGACTTACTTTGCAAGTCTGACTACCACGAAAAAGTCTTTTAATTTTTCGGACTAATATATAGCCTATGACACTCACAAATAATGTGGCTTTCTATTGGTAAAATAATTTTTCAAAATCGGTTCAGTACATCCAGATTACTCCCTACAACCTCAAAAACTCACAAACTTTACCTCTTTATAATATTAATATAGATGAAGATATTAATAATTTCGCAACAATGCAAAATGACGCATTCCACAGTATGTACCTT
The DNA here is from genome assembly GCA_944548615.1 of Micropterix aruncella. NCBI lineage: Eukaryota > Metazoa > Arthropoda > Insecta > Lepidoptera > Micropterigidae > Micropterix > Micropterix aruncella. Next base: position 17,537,951 of record OX155957.1, on the reverse strand, counting down.
TTGGAATCAATAAAATATGACTATGACTACTAGAAAACTCCTATGTTTTCTTCTTAACGGTTGAAGGGTAACGGGGAAGGGTGATGAATGTCAATTTGACTTTTAAAGATGAGAGCCTTTTTTAATAGGGTATATATTATATAAATTTAAGTAAAATGTGGTTTACAGATAAATTATATTTTGTTCTTACTCGAATAAACCCTGCCTAAAAGGTCCTATTACGTTTTTTTCAATTGACTTTGATCGTTCTTCCCCGTGACCCTTCAGATAGTATTCTCCTCCTAATATGCTTGTAATTCTTTGGATTTAGCTGCTGAGAATATAAGTTTCAATTTCAAAGAGCAGAATAAATGGAACCAAAAATACTCATAGTACTACAATATACCATTCAACAAGCTGCCCACTGTCTCTATTCTCTCTTATATTGACTTAAAAATGCTGTTCTGATCTAAAAAAACGTTTGCTAATCAACTTATGAAGGGTCACGGGGAAGAGAGATCAATTTCGGTATTATTTTTAAGATGAGATACTTGTTTTATGAGGTTTACGTTTAACTAAAATGTATTTTTATAGATACAACTATATTTGGTTTAGAGGCAGGATAAATTTATTACCTCCTCAAACAAACGCTAACTAAAATTTTAAGGAGGTATTTTTTAAAATTAATTTTAACCAAGAAATATTAAATGTTGAAATTGAGCATTTTCCTCGTAATTATCCATATTACTTCATTTTTTGAGTATTCAAGGGCTGATACAGATTTTCATACTCTACTATATTACGACTTTAATCCAATACCATTTTATTATCGCTCAGATGCCTCTCTGATATCAAGGTATCTACACATTTTGATACCGACAGTTGGATTCGCAATAACATTTTACTTTCTTAGTATCGCAAAATATAGGCGTATTTTATATATATATAAATATATTGTGTATCTACGTATTATATTTATAGATAATTAAATTTCGATCGAGGAACCGATGACCCTTCCGAAGTCGGTCCGGTTCGGTCCAATTCGTCCGATTGTGATTTGGTCACGCGGAATCGACAATGGCGGGGATTCTCCGTAAGCTTCATTGGTGGCGACAATATTCTAAACCGTCGGCGCGAGGGGGTCTCCAATCCAATTTCTCCGATCACAATGATGACAACATGGATATTCGACCATCGGCCACCGAATATTCCCACAAATCTACGGCATTTGGACTACGGCGAACGACACGAATCTCTCTTGGGGACGGTGCGTTGAATGATAGCAACTGCTGCTAGTGACTATTTTTAGTTTGCTCTGCCTAGAGAAGGATAGGAAAAGAGATATAGAGACTAGCTACGATAACCTGAATAGAATCAAAGGACTCTGTGTATGCTTAATGTGGTCCGTACGGAGAGAGGGGATCAGAGAAAAGTTCGCAGTAGATATGGCTTCCGGTATCCGATGTGAGCTGGTTGTAAGATCTGCAGACCTTGGTCTGTGAAATGACAGCGAATTTCATCAGAATTTTTGTCCTCCAAAAAAGAGCAGTACGCAGAAATGATTGTACTATTATTTTATTACCATATCCATTTACATATATTATTACACTACTGCCTAACAAAAAAGTAGTGTAATGCGTTCAGGGGTTCATCTATGTATGTCGTTGTTCCACCATAAATTCTAAACCGTCGAACCGATTTAAAATGATGTGTTATTGTTAGAATTGTTATGTCATACCGAGTGTCATAGGGTACATTAACTATCCAAATACCAATTAAATAGGTGTCAAGTGTACAAATCTCCAAATGACAATAAATTAACATAAATATATCGTGTTTCGTTTAAAACGAAAGGTCTGATTGAGTACATTCTGAAAATGTATATTTATCTATATGGATAAATACATAAACCACAGTTTTTTACTTTTTGTAACGGCAGTCGAGGTTTTTATTCCTTTTTATATATCTACTTGTTAAGCGGAGCAGGATCGCACTGAGATCCGTGCTTTTATCGACCAGTGAATTCTGCATAAACGTGAAAACGCACGTTTAATTCCGACTAGCATTAGTCACTAACAAGGGAATAAAGCGTATATCTATCCAAAGGCCATTAGCGGAGTCGGTGTAGCTTCGCCGCCCGCTGTGCGAGTGGACGCGGCCTGTGATCTGTCGGACGCCTTGCCGCCGCGCCGCTCCGTCCGCCGGACGTCCAGCCCGATTCGTAACGCACGCTCCGTCCGGACAGTCTCCGCGCTGTCCTGTCCTGTCCTTCTATGTTCTGTCTAAGCCGGGACACGGATTTCATTTTTTTTGTACGACCTGTGGAGCGATACACTTTACAACAGTTAGTTCATGTTTATGAAATACTTCAAAGGCATTTTTTAATATAATGATTTATTTAGAAAATCCACAATGATGGTTAAAAATATTTCATTAAATGAATGCAGTGTTTTTCAACAAGTGGGTTGCAAAGAGACTTCCGTGGGGTCGCAGACTATCTGAAAATAAATATCGAAAGTATTAAGAAATCTTTATTATATTACATGCAAACGTTTACAGCTTCGAAAGAGAAACATATTTATTATGTGTTTATTGCTATTTCTTTTACAAAACTTTATGTTGATTTAAGATTGAAACAGGTAAGTACAGCTTCGAAAGTGACAAACAATTAAAATTAATGTGGTTTTTCGCCATTGTTTTTACCAAAAAAAAAAATATTATTGAACAGTACACAAGAACCGCTTTGCGTAACAGAACCAAGAAATGGATAAAGTAGAGGGTGTAGAGAAACAAGCCTGATGCAACCGAAAATGATATTAAGGAACCCACAGGATATACAAGTTATCGCCTGAGACTTTCCAGGGATAACTTGAAGAAGCACTGGAAGCAGTAAGCTTGCTCACTGGCCACTGCCGACTAAACAAGCATATGTACACACTAGGGAATATCCCGTACGACCCCGTGTTGCGAAATGGAGAATAAGTCGACTGAGCATATTGTGTATACATGCCCAGCTCTGGCTGTAGAGGATAGAAAATAATGGGCAGATATAAGGCTGCTACTGCTGATGTGTGCGGCAATCGTTCGTCGTGGATTTTGCGACTGGTCTCCCAGGTGAGCTGGTTGCAGGATTTATAATATGGACCAGTCGCCAATTTTATTTATTTATTTATGGTAATGTACATAATATGCAACAAGCTAACAAATCATACTTAATATCTACACTTTAAATAAAACCCACAGCAAGTTGTGTCGGGCTTATAGTGAAGATCGGTCTCATGTCGCCCAACTAAGTAAACACTTGTTCTAGGGCAAACATATTAAACAAATACTAGTTTAAAATAAATGTATATGTGGGGATAAGTTACTATAACTCAAAATTAGGGCTATGTGCCGGTAGCCATGTGATCGGGTAGCCGTGTTTTTATTAATATAATCTTGAACTGTACCACTTGTTATATCTATACCATAATTTAAAATACCTTTTTACAGGTTAGTATGTACATATATACAATTAAAATAACCCAAAATACTAAATCAAAATCACGCAATATTATTCAGAATACTAAGTAAAATTGGCAAAAAAATATAAATAATAAAATCGGTATAGTTTATGTCCGGATTGAAATAAAAAAAATGTTGACTGGCCAAAAATTTTAATATTACTGCTATGTAGATAAATATCGGTTTAAAAATAAATTTTAATCCTTAATTTAACAGCAGTTTTCCAGTAGATATTTCCATTCTACTAGTAATTATTAAAATTGACGAAGTCTTCAAGCGAATAAAACCATTGCCAAAGTCCTTTGGCAACTTTTTGAATAAACTTTCCAGCTGAATTATTTTTAAACTTTGCAGGTGCCTCTTGAAACAGTGTGGCCCGGAATATTTTGTATCTAGTCTTGCTGAGTTTATTTTCGCAAATGGTCAAACAAAATTGAATTTATTTCTGGTATTTTTTGGGTACCGCTCGAAAACTTTTTATATTTAGTATCTTTATTCTTGTAAAACAGCCAATATAAGAGTGATGTTAAAAAGACAATCCTGAACATTAAAAAATATTGACTACTTTATGGGCAATTAAAATGTTATAAATTGACCTATTTTGAACTCAACATCACCCTATTAAAAAATGTCGATAATCGTCAAATCTTTTTTAAATTTCACCAGATATCGCACCTTTGTTTTAGCGATTTTATTCATTGCTTTGCCCCCCTAAACTTGCATATCACATAAATCCGTCATCACATCATCATAGGCTAATAAATCTCACATTAGACCGATGATCGTCTCGTCAGCCGCACGCCTTCATGCCTCAAGTTAACAGATGGCGCGGTAGACCGTGATATATCAAGTCATCATCCGAGTCTCCCATGCTTGAGAAATTGGTAAGCGATTGACTGTCTGTACGCTTCCTGATTATTCGAGATTGTAACTCCGCGCGCCGACTGTCACAGACGCATTGCTAGTAACATGATTAACTTGGCAAGATGTTGAATGTGAATATATCGACATAAATCCCCATATCCTCCAATATAGTATCAAATATCCACTCAATAGTATCATATATCCACTTCAATACATTATCAATAACCAATATCGCCTGATATACATTATCAATATGGCCTGTTTTCACCCTGTTATGTAACTGATTTTCGCACTGACTTCGTGTTTTCTCATGACTCACGAGTTTCACCTTCTTCTCTGCTTCATGCTAACAGTCATACGGCATAGTGGTCAAGTCGCCTGATATTACATTGAAAGGTTCCCGGTTCGATTTCCAGCTCGGTCACCATTATACTTTGAGATAAGGAGGTACGTGAAAAGCTGATTATCAGATCGGATTGAATTAGCATCACAAGCACTCACAAGCACATTCGCACTACAGATACACACACCCACACACACATATGTATACACGCACACACACATATAAATACACACACACACACACTCTAACACACACACACACACCCTTACACGCTCTCCATCACACAGACACACACCAACACCCATACACTCGCACATAGCGATTTTAACTGTTAGTTTTAAATTCTTTTTGGTTTTCTTTGTATTGTATTGTGTAACATATTTTGTAATCCTTATATAGCAAATAATTTAAAACATCATTGGCTTTACTACTGTTATATATTATGCTTATAAGTTATTTTTTATGCTGTATGTTTTTAACAAAAAAAAATACGGAATTGCACTTTCATTCTGTCGATCGAATGCAATATTAATGCAAACTTACACGCACAGAAACGTATAACCACATCATATTAGGGTTGGTTGTAAAAGATTGTCGTATGCTGCCATTGTGAAATATCCCAATGAAGAGTAGAAACAGTCCGGAACTTTATCTATCTCTTTTGAAGTTAAAGCACTCTAGATAAGGCCCGATAGGAAACCACGGAATAAGAATATCGAAAGAAGCATAATATTTTCATCCAAAACTTTATAAATCTTGAGAACTTGGATTTGAATTAAAGCACTCTAGATTAGATGAAATAGGAACCCACCGAAGAAGAAGAATATCGGAAGAAGAATATTTTCATCCGATACTTTGTAAATCCTAAGTAGTTTTAATTGGGTATGAATTCAAGCACTCTAAGGCGGAATATTAACCTCAGAAGAAGAATATCGAAGGCAGAAGAATACTTTAGCCCGAAACTGTGCCTCCTGAGTACCTAGTTGGTAGGTATACCTTCTTCAAAGTTAAAGCACTCTAGATAAGGCGGTATAAGAAGAAGACGAATATCGAAAAAAGAAAAATATTTTAGTCTGATACTTTACGCATCCTGAGAACTTGGTCTTTCTTATTCGAAGTTAAAGCACTCTAGATAAGGCGGCATAGGAACCCACGGAAGAAAAAGAACGTCGCACTGACTAGTATAAAGAAACAGACGAATAGAATTGACATTACTTCTGTGCGTAACATCAAATATCCAGTGCATATAATCAGTGTAAACAACCCGAAGGCAGCGATGCGAAGGCTCTGGCTGAGGCCGCGTAAGGCGAGCGGGTGTAAATGGTGTAAAGCGGGCACAATACGTCAACCGGACTGACACGGCGAATAATTGCCACGTCAAGTCCACTGCGACCATTCATCACTGCACTTCGGCCAGCCGGAGAATCCGCGCTAGAGCAACCGCTTCTACTGCTATTTATGATGTTAGAAGTCACCGCCGACTGGAAGGAGAGCTACCCGGGCTGAGATGGAACACTGCCGACTTTGTCACTCACTGGCCCCTATTCTGTTTTACGCAATCCTAATCTTAGTTTGTTCTAATAAAAAAAATAATTTCAAAAATCAAAAACACGACTGCCCTTACAAACAGTAAAAAATTGTATTTAGAATACACATACACGCTCTCCATCACACAAACACACACCAACACCCATAAACTCGCACATAGCGATTTTAACTGTTAGTTTTAAATTCTTTTTGGTTTTCTTTGTACCAATCGTTCAAAACGTTATTTAAAATGATTTAAGATTTTGCATGCCAATCTTTGCATGCCAGAGCGCATAATTTATCTTTTGATCAATGTTTTAAAGTTAAAATAATAAAATGCCTTGGTGATAATGCAAAAGAAAGGGATGTCAAATCTTGGGAATTGGCTTATATTTATATTTTAGGCGCTTGCAAAGGTTCCGGTCTCAATAGGCAAAATTAATAAGGTTTATCATATTATCATAATCATCAAATGCTTTTTATTTTAATTTATAATCATTCATTTATTCATTGCTGCTACTTGTACACTATGTACTCGGAAATGATCTTTAGGGAAGCAATTGGGAACCTAAATATCGGCATCCTCCTAAATGGCACTCCATGCTATATTCCTATCTCCCGTTAATGTTTCTATTTCGTTAAATATTTCAGTTTTTGTTTTGTGATTTCGCCATCTCGTCTTATTTAATAACTCATCATCCTACTTGCTCGTAACTTGCTTATTTTACGCAATCCAGTGTCAACAGAAGCTTCAATAAATTTTAATAAAACCGTCATAATAAGGTGCCGCCTTCAATCATAATAACGATATTTTGACGGGTGATTCAGTGCGATGTGAGAGGACAATTTATTGATGATCAATCGGCCGTGAACAACTTAATTGAATCGGACAACCGCAGTTGGCGGCTGACAAAAACACTTAAGAATGACACACAGGCGATTGTTTAACGCCCGTTGGCGTTCGATTGTTTGACATTGGATACGGTTGCCTTCTCAAACGGTCGGTTTTTATAGGGGTTTTATAATAAGAGCTACCGGTACCATTTGATTAGGTACCATAAAATACTCTGATATAACCCATTTTAACAACGTAGGTACATGATAACAATATTAATAATAATATATTCTTTATTTATTTAATCGAATGTTATATTACATTTATTGCCGATTATATAATGGAATTGCCTTTTATTTATTACATTATCTTTGAATATTTTTTTTGAGGACCACATTTTAGGGCAATTTAGTGTTATTAGCATTTTAGTAAAACTTTTACATAATTGATTGTAATATTAGAGTCCTGTCCACCCTAGAACGGGCTAGTCCCAGTTGGGGGACAGAATCAAATAAGCAAAAGGTTAAGCTTTTCAATTCGGTTCCTGTTATTTTGGGTTTTATAATAAGAGCTACCGGTCCCATTTGATTAGGTACCATAAAATACTCTGGTATAACCCATTTTAACAACGTAGGTACATGATAACAATATTAATAATAATATATTCTTTATTTATTTAATCGAATGTTATATTACATTTATTGCCGATTATATAATGGAATTCCATTTTATTTATTACATTATCTTTGAATATTTTTTTGAGGACCACATTTTAGTGCAATTTAGTGTTATTAGCATTTTAGTAAAACTTTTACATAATTGATAGTAATATTAGAACGGGCTAGTCCCAGTTGGGGGACAGAATCAAATAAGCAGTAGGTTAAGCTTTTCAATTCGTTTCCTGTTATTTTGGGTTTTATAATAAGAGCTACCGGTCCCATTTGATTAGGTACCATAAAATACTCTGATATAACCCATTTTAACAACGTAGGTACCTACATGATAACAATATTAATAATAATATATTCTTTATTTATTTAATCGAATGTTATATTACATTTATTGCCGATTATATAATGGAATTGCATTTTATGTATTACATTATCTTTGAATATTTTTTGGAGGACCACATTTTAGGGAAATTTAGTGTTATTAGTATTTTAGTAAAACTTTTACATAATTGATTCTAATATTAGAGTCCTGTCCATTCTAGAACGGGCTAGTCCCAGTTGGGGGACAGACTCAAATAAGCAACAGGTTAAGCTTTTGCATTTCGGTTCCTGTTATTTTTGTAAGCAAAATCAATGTTTTATAGTAATTAATTCTTAAATAAAAATAAAAATCAATTTGCACGTAAGTATAATATAAACAGGCGAGCTTATATACACGTGGATATGTCTTACAACTAACCTAGTAACAGTGGTACATGCGCGCATCGTGGAAATAAAGATGATTAGGATCGTCTGCATAAAATATAGGTATTTAATACTAAGAATGCCCGAGGAGAGGATGAGGATATTGAGAGAGGAAGAGGAGAGAAAGGGAAGAACTGGTTACTTCTTAGAAAGGTAGTAATCTTTGAGGTCAGTCTTAAATGATGATAAAGAAGGCGAATTTCGTATATTTGCTTCGTAATTCATCCATCGCTTCATATTCAACAGTTCATATAAATATAAAACTTAGCTTTATATATAGTTGATAATATAGCATGGCGATGTATTGATCGTGCATAAACCTAAAATATTAGTTTTAATAATGTTTCAATTTCAGTTTTACATATTCAATTTAGAAATAAAAATAACAATACTTTTTGCAAGCCTATTTTTTTTTGTTTGTTTTTATTTATTTATTTGTTTGTTCTCTTATTGCTATTTTATATTAAAGAAAAACCAACGCATTGAAAAGTTAACTTAATAAAAGTATCAACTAGTAACTACAAATAGAACGTCGCGTCACATCTATCATATTATAAGGATAAATAATTAATTTCCTATAAATCTAATAGGTAGATGAAGTTTGGTGCTCAATATATCTAAATCTGGTGCTATCGACTAAGAAATTAAATGTGAAAAACTACATAATTTAACTACGGCCTTGGAATAGAGCATCCCTCAAATAAGAACAAAAGAGAAAAAATAGAAATAATTAATACATGCAACATAAATAATTAATTTATAATTAATACAAAATGGAAATAAGTAACACATGCAAAACTTCTCAGACACAAGTATAAAAGCAAATATTTTTACTTAAAAGGCTTTTAACTTTTAAAACAGATTGTTCGTACGTAGCAAGAAGGCGTAACTTTAGATAACATCAACACAATAACTTTTATTTTTGATAGAAACACGTCTGCATGGTATTGGCACTTAACTTTGACTGACGTTACAATCAATCTTAGTGCATGCGGTAAGCGGCAGGGTTATTAACTTCCTGAATGAAGGAAGGCGGAAGAATTTTACTTATTTCTTGCACTCAGACGCTAAATAGATAGTCTGTCCGTTGTTAACTGTCGCTTCACAAGCCTAAACGCGATATGTATTAATTATTATTTACATTTGATTATTTACTTCATTAATTATTTAGGGCTTTACGCAGTCTTTACAGAGCTTCTCCAAGAACTTCGTGTAAGCCGTTTTTAAATCGAGTCGGAAATCATGACGATGTACTTGTGCTATATCCATCAAAATATTATGTTCGCTCGTAAGCACATATCGGATGTGTCGGCGAATAACGATATCCATCAACACAATACCAGAAATAAATTTGATCCACATCTAAATCGGCACAGCCTTAGCAAAGTTCGCAACAGTTTCCTTCACCAAAGCCTGTGTTATAATAAGGTCCCAACACATATCAGAAATCTTGGAGAGAACCAATTCAAAAAAAAATATTATTTAATGGCCTAGTCAAGAATCCAGTATATGACCTAAGAGATTTGGATAATGCTGAATTCTTATTCCAAGAACATCCTAATGTAAAGTAACGGAAAATTCATGATAATCAACTTTGCCAAAGATCGTAATTTTTTCTTTTATTTTTATTCGACGACGGCTATATTGCCAGATTTGACAATTAATTTAAATTTAGATATTTTTAGTATACGCTTATCTAATTTTATAACTATCGTATTATTGCCTTGATAATTATTACTACAGACATTGAGCTCTTTTTTTGACCAGCAATTTTGATTATTAGATTATTTTCTATTTATCAATGCTTTTGAAACCGATTATATTTTATTAAAATTAATTTATATTGCCACAACTATATCATGATAGTAAATATTCTTTAATTAATTACTTGAAATTTTAGAGGCAGTCTTCTGGCCCTCCTGGACGGTCTGCGTACCGTGCGGCGTAAGCCAATCGATTGTGCATTCTGACTAACAGTCGGGGGAGTCTGGATACAGTACTGTTTCCTATAGTGCGGGGGTGGTTGTTGACCTTACGGCGACTGCTCTTGAAACGACCAACGGCTTACCGATTCCGGGTGAACAGCCGGGCAAGGGATACCGTGGTCCGCGATAGATTTGGTTGCCACCGTTTCACCGCTACGTAAGGGAGAGTACCACGCAAGCGACCTAGAACTCGTATCTAGTCAGGAGACCGGAGTAATCTGGTCGCAACTGGAAGTAAGGGCGCGAGTCTCGACCCGCTGGGTAACATACTTGGCTATCTGGCGGAGCTTGACGGTGGACTGTTTTGTCTTAAGTCTTCTACGCTCACGGGAGACATAAAGATCATATTTCGTTAAAATTTCCTGAGGTGACAGGTTCCCACTTGGTAGTTGACAGCTTTAGTTCTCTGTGTGTGTGTATGAATTTCTCAACGATAGCGTCAACTCGCCTAATTTGATTGAGTTGAAATTTGGTATGCAAGCATCATTTGATCTTAGCAACAGTTGAAAAGATTGTATTTAAAATCGGTCCACCAGGAGGCACACTAGTCATATGTGTCATATAAAAACAAAGACGGCAATCTCCACAACATGTGTAAATTGAACTAATGATGCAAAATTATTTATCTGTAGACCACAAATTTTCCGAATAACATTGGACCCGACAATAGCGGCTAAATCCAATACTTTTTTCCGAGTTTCTAACAAGGTTCGCATCAAAAGTAGAAATCTCCAATTTTGTTTGTTTCAAACATGGCAACCTCCGAATTAGCCAATCAGAAGAGAAGCAGTTAGTATGGCGGACACACTCGAGTCCATATTTATATTCTCGAGTCCATATATATAACGGCAATCTCCTCATGTTCGTTTCAAAGGCGGAAATCCCAACAACTTATTGCTTATAACTATTTATTTACAACCATTGTTAAACTTTTTGCGTTTTTATCATAATTTTTAAGTTCGGAATGGTATAATTAGGATATCACTTTTATCTGCATACTGTTTCTGTTAATAATAAAACGTTTTTTTCGTTTTTCTGAAAATAATGGTTTTATGGAGATTGCCGCCTTTGTTTTTATATGACCCATATACTACCCTCAAAATGATGGAATTACAGACTTGACATATAGTAGACAGATGCTTTGTTGCGCCAAAATCACATCGTTGAAATATCTTGTTGGTTAAATCACATTGTTGAAATATCACATTGTTGAATAAAATTTAGGTCGAAATATCTTATATATAAGCTACAATAAGGTTTAAATTCCGCCATGCCGCTCGACCCAAGCGCGCACTTAGCCGTATAAAAGCATTTCCAGGCCCCCGGGTTATTCGCCGGAGTGCACAGTCGATTGGCTGACGCCGCATGATGCGCAAATCGCTGAACAGCGCCTAAAGGACATCCCAGAGGAAACCGACCCACCATGCCGTAACAAGGAAAAACTTAGTCCATTCCAGGTTTGACCATCTTCACGGAGGCTACCGAAAATAAGCTGAACCATGAGTTGGCCCCAACCCAAGAAAACGAGCAGGTCTTAGTGGTCTAACTGCACGAGAACCGTTAGCTTTCTGGTCTTTGTTCGAAGTTGCTCACGCAGCACAACCTTCTGTTAGCGGTAGATGCGTCGTGGGTCACTGGTGCCATTTGCCCCGTTTCCACTCGGGATCGGATAACACTTTTAAAATTGTCAATGAGGAACTGGTTTCCCACAATTCTGGCAGTGACCCTGGGTGAAGAGTCGGGCAAAGGACGCTGTGGTCCGCGATTAGATTCGGTAAACACCGTTTCACCGCTTCGTAAGGGAGAGGACCGCGCAAGCGACCTCGAACTCGTAACCAATCGAGAGACCCGGAGTAATCTGGTCACAATTGGAAGTAAGGGCGTGAGTGTCAGCCCGCCAGGTAACATTCCTGGCTATCTCGCGGTTAAGGCGTTGGCCTTTTACGGGCTTGTGGCGTAGCTAGACGGTGGACTGTTTCGTCCCCAAGTCATTTCCAGGGAGATAGAACGACTAATCGTTAAAACTTCCTGAGGTGACGGGTTCGCCCGCTGTAGTCGACATGATTGTCGAGTCCAATCTGCTGGCAGTTAATGTGAATATCGAGTCTACGCTGCTTGCAGTTGAATAAAATATCGACAAGGAATCATATTTTCCGTTTCGTGCTTAATTAACACCCTCCTTTTTCGTACGTCTCGGGACGTCTTCGCGAAGTGCCAACAGAGATAGGATACAAAGAGACGCAAATTGGTCGTCGGGCGGTGTGCGGGCGCAGTGGCAAGCGTCCCGCAAGCGTCAGTCAGCCTGTGTAATTAGTCTTATCGCGCTGAACGCGGGGCGTGAAAAAGTAAGAAATTACCCCGCATCATTTTGAGCGGTCATCAATCAATAGCCGGGCCGCTGCCCGCGGTTTCTATACGTCCGCCGAAGAGCTCCTGATCGACGGCATCTCAGGGCGATCGACGCCAAGCGATTTTATACTGCGAGCAGACGATATAATCTATAATATGTACATATTATGTATAGACCCGCAATAAAATATAACATTGGGCCTCTACCACTACTATGAAATATTTTTATTTATTTGTTTATTTGAGTATTACCTTATCAACATTACAGTAAAACCAAGGCATTGAGAACGGTGTCAACCGAATCTATCGCGGACCACGGCATCCTTTGCCCGGCTTTTCACCCCAGGATCGGGTAGCCGATGGTCGTTTCGAGAGCAGTCGCCGTTAGGTCAACAACCATTCACGCTCTATAGGAAACAGTACTGCTTCTAGACTCCCCCGACTGGTAGTCAAAGTGCACAAACGATTGACAGAACCGTCCAGGAGCGCCAGAAGTTGGACTCCTAGGGGATACTAGCCCTAAGGTCAGAGTCGTGCCCGGTCTCGCACTTCATGCGTGGAGGCCGTCGGATGGGTGTTGACCCCGTGAGTATGACCAACCCTGAACAGAATGGCTCTTCGTGGCAAACTCAGCAAGGGCCCATTAGCTCCCTGAGTCACACACAGTCGGACAGGCAGACACGGAAATGGTTTGGAAATTGTATCAGGGGGTCTCAAAATGCAATCTGATGATCGGGCGCTGCTCTTTCAAGACCGCCATCGAAAAATCGCCAAAGTGTTGAACACGTTTTGTGAAAAAAATCACTTTGTAAGCACCGATACTTTCACATGACATAGCTTTGCTATGCTGACTAGGCGAAGTGTCTAGTAAACATACCGAACAAGGGAAGACAAAGTGGCCATCCCATCCTGCCTACAGAAGAAAAAACCTTTTTATTTACACTTCCTCGTATTTATGTAATTTCACTTTTTTTCATAAGAATATAAATAATAATAATAATATTAATAAAAACTCTATTTTAAATAAAAAAGGCGAGCTTATTGTCTTGCAGCAGTGTCTATCAACTAACCTATAGCTTGAGTTTATAACATATTTAGTACGTTGGCTACGCAAACGAACAAAAAGAAACAAACAGAAGCTATAAAGAAACAGATAAATAAAGTAAAACTAATGTTTAAAATTAATTAAGGACGCAGAGGAAAGGAAGGAGAGGAAGGAAGGAAAGAGAAGCGAAAAGGAGGGGGAAGAGGTGGATTGGTTAATTTATGGATTTTAGGGTTATATGCTCCTTGAGCCTGGCCTTGAACGAGTAGATGCTGGGGGATGTTCTAATATTATTTGGTAAAGCATTCCACAGTCGTGCAGCGTCCACGGAGAAGTAGGATGAAAAAAAGTCACTGCTATGACCAGGGATGGATAACAGGTTATTGCCCTCTGATCTCATGGGACGGCCGTGTGCCGATAACGCGGTGAATCTATCGGCAAATAAGGAGGACAATAAATAAGGAAGACAATAGTAAACACAATAGCAATACTATATTATCATAACGACACTCGATTTTAAGACCCCGTAGTATTTTTTGTATAATAGAGTCTTTATGTATTTTACGGGATATCCTCACCTCGTGTCATATCCTCCAAATAGAAGCATTTTTCTCTAAAAGGGAATACCGCATACACCTCTGCTTTATCCGTCATTTCTTTCCACAGTCTTCGTAAACTAACCTTGCCTTATAGTGCGGAGTTCGCGCGAGGTCAAAATTGTGGGATAACAATGTCGATCAGCGTGAGGATGGCCGCGATATTGATCCCAGTGGCCGGGATAAGCCGGACTTGATTGAAATTGACTCCTTGGGGAAAGTTCTCCAATGGCTGGCTATTTTTGCAGGTCTGACCTAGCCTCTCGCCGCAAAAGGGCGACCGCGGGGTGACGCGAACGATCGTACCTCGGTCGCCACGGGGGACGCGCGCTCTTTCGCCATATACCTCGAGGGAAGTTTACAAACGTTTATACTAGGGATGCACATCGAGGGTAAAACATCGAAATTGCCATCGGTACCAACATCGTAACGGAAATATCGATGGTCGAAAAAATATCATTAGCAAATCATCGATGTTTAGATCATCTAAACATTGACGTTTTCTTTTTTTTCCTTTTAAGCTATTGCATAGCTTTTATCGCGGGCTAGGCCAGCGCGGCGACCGAAGGAAGAAATTTCTTAACGAAAATGAATGATTTTAAACTGATAATTACGTCTAAACGAGTACTGCTTACGATTCGGAAAAAATATATGTTAAACAAGAAGATTTTCCTAATATTCTTAGCTTTGAATATTTTAGATTTTGTTTATATTACATAGTGTAATTAATTTGTGAAATTAGGTCTAACCGAACACAAAAACGACTACTACGCAAATACTATCTGGCGTATTATTATGAAACCTGCACCATTTTAAAGAAAATTTAATTATCTATCTTTTTATCTACGATTTTTTTCGAAAAATACGTTTTTTTTTCTTTATTGAATAAAAAATTCGTGCGCGGCGCTCTATAGGAAGACGTTTACATTATTCCGAATCATTTGCTACCACAGTCGCAAATGATTCGGAACAATTTCAACGTTTTCCAATAGAGCGCAGTTATCTGATATCAGAAAAAATAAAATAAATAAATAATTATAATTGCATAAGTTGTTAAAAATGCTATGCAATAGCTTTACCGCTGCAGTCCCCGAGTGCCACACGTATTTTTTTTTATTTTTAAGCTATTGAATAGCTTTTATCGAATGCGCGGCGACCGAATGAAGAAATTTCTTAACGAAAATTAATGATTTTAAACTGATAATTACGTCTAAACGAGTACTGCTTACGATTCGAAAAAAATATATGTTAAACAAGAACATTTTCCTAATATTCTTAGCTTTGAATATTTTAGATTTTGTTTATATTACATAATGTAATTAATTTGTGAAATTAGGTCTAACCAAACACTAAAACGACTACTACGCCAATACTATCTGGCGTATTATTATGAAACCTGCACCATTTTAAAGATAATTTAATTATCTATCTTTTTATCTACGATTTTTTTAATAATCCGTTTTTTTGCTTTATCGAATAAAAAGACGTTTAAATTATTCCGAATCATTTGCTTCCGCAGCCGCAGATGATTCGGAATAATTTCAACGTTTTCCGATAGAGCGCCAGGGTCGGTCATACTCACGGGTCAACACCCATCCGATGGCCTCCACGCATGGGGTGCGAGCCAGGGTAGGACACTGGGTCAACCAGTCTCCCCTGGGAATCAATCCTCTGGCGCTCCTGGACGGTCTGCGCACCGAGCGGCGCAAGCCAATCGATTGTGCTCTCCGACTAACAATCGGGGGAGTCTGGGAACTGTTTTGTTTCCTATAGAGCGGGGGTAGTTGTCTACCTTACGGCGACTGCTCTTGAAATGACCATTGGCCATCCGATCCCGGTTCAGAGTCAGGCAAAGGACGCCTTGGTCCGCGACAGATTCGGTGCACTCCGTTTCACCGCTTCGTAAGGGAGAGGACCGCGCAAGCGACTTCGAACTCGGAACCAATCGAGAGACCGGAGAAATCTGGTCACAATTGGAAGTGAGGGCGCGAGTATCTCGAGCCCGCCGGGTTTATTCCTGGCTCACTCGCGGTAAGGCGTTGGACTCTCACGGGTTGTGACGTAGCTGGACGTAGAATTGTACTGTCCAAAGTCTTCTACGTTCACTGCAGGGCGACAGAACGACTAATCGTTAAAACGTCCTGTGGTGACGGGCTCGCCCGTTGTAGTCGACACCGAAAGAGCGCAGTTATCTGATATCAGAAAAAATAAAAATAAATACGTGTGGCGCTCGGGGACTGCCGCGGTAAAGCTATTGCATAGCATTTTTAACAACTTATGCAATTATAATTACTTATTTATTTTATTTTTTCTGATATCAGATAACTGCGCTCTATCGGAAAACGTTGAAATTATTCCGAATCATTTGCGGCTGCGGTAGCAAATGATTCGGAATAATATAAACGTCTTCCGATAGAGCGCCGCGCACGAATTTTTTATTCGATAAAGCAAAAAAAACGGATTATTCGAAAAAAATCGTAGATAAAAAGATAGATAATTAAATTATCTTTAAAATGGTGCAGGTTTCGTAATAATACGCCAGATAGTATTTGCGTAGTAGTCGTTTTTGTGTTCGGTTGGACCTAATTTCACAAATTAATTACACTATGTAATATAAACAAAATATAAAATATTCAGAGCTAAGAATATTAGGAAAATGTTCTTATTTAACATATATTTTTTTCGACTCGTAAGCAGTACTCGTTTAGACGTAATTATCAGTTTAAAATCATTAATTTTCGTTAAGAAATTTCTTCATTCGGTCGCAGCGCTGGCCTAGGCCCGCGATAAAAGCTATGCAATAGCTTAAAAATACGTGTGGCACTCGGGGACTGCCGCGGTAAAGCTATTGCATAGCATTTTTAACAACTTATGCAATTATAATTATTTATTTATTTTATTTAACCAAGTGAAGGAATTCTTTCTCTACATGTCAGAAACTAACAAAAATAACAAGTATAATATTTAAATACACACCTATTAAGGTATAAGGTATGAACGTCGGTATTGTAAGATATGAACATTGAACATCCAAGCGCAGATTTTCTAGGTTATATAGAGGAAACAACATTTTCCAATAATTTCATTCAAAATTCTTACATAATTTCGTAGAAGTTTCATGTGGACAATAGTACTAAATAATCAAACAAATATTGGATAATTTCATTAATTATCATACGGGAAGATATTTTAAAGAAAAAACACAAATGCAAACAAACAGTAATAATAATAATAATAGTCAATAGCCAATAGTTACAAGAAAAAAACGCAATTGTAAAAATAGTCAATAATAGAAAGAATAAGAAATAATAATAGTCAAGTAGGTCAATAAAGCTGCGAAAAAATGCTATAAATGGGGTTTTTAATCAAAGTACCCTGTACCTTTTTCTTAAAGTGGACCTCCCCAAGGCCCCTGATGTGTAAAGGAATTTTGTTGTAGAATAAGTAAGATTGGCAGAGAAAGCTATTCGAAACTTACTGAGTCGTCTACGTCAGCCTTACCAAGTCCTCTTTATTTCACATATTATGCAAATGAATATTTGAGTTAGTTGAAGTAGTCTCGATATTTTTTCTCGTATACATGATGTGAAATCTGTATAAATGACGTTTTATGAAACATCGTTCATTGGTCTCATTTCGTTGACAGTCGCTATGTTTTCTTCTAATATAATCAATAATAGAGATGTACACAGTAATACTATGTATGGTTCAAAAAAATGTTACAAATAAAACAATTATAAAAGTAATTAAATTGAAATTAAAAATAGGAAATTGCAATGTCATTTCCAAAATTGTCGTTTAAGGCTGAGTATAACCAATAGTACGTTTCCTCTCGAGCTACAGGGCATTGCGAGAAGAGGGTGCGAGGAATGTGGGCAGAGAGCTACGTCCCGACGAACGCCGTAGGTTAGCGTTACGCGCAGGTAAAGTTTGGCGAAATTTTCGAATGTTAGAAAAAGCTGCCGTAACATTTGGCGGCCATATCCGAGCCTTTACAACTGACGTATTCACTTCGATTTAAATTTTGTTCTAAGAGAAGCTACTGTCTAGTATACTGTGTTTAATGTGTTATGAAATATTATTAAATATTATAAAATTGATAAAATATTATTATTCATATATGGAGTAAAATAATACATAATGTATAGATGAGAAATATCGAACAAGAAGCATCGATGATGCCAAAACATCGATAAGGTACCATCTCTGTAATAAACATCGAACATCGATGTTTATTACATCAATCCGATATATCGATGTTTTCGATGTATCGGACATCGATGTCGATTCCTATTATAAACCAGTGGCTCTCAACCTCAATTAATACAACGCCACATTGCATGTCAGTAAAAGAGAGAATGGATAAGCTCTTTGAAGCGAATGTGAAACAATGAGAATATGCACTATTTTAATTTTTCGGGCCACCCAACCAACTAGGAGGAAAAGTATTGTGAACGCGCATTTTTTTTTTAGATAAAGACGGAAATATCCATTTTGCGCCCCCCTGAGACGATTAAGTCCACTTCCAGATGGAAATCTTTTTGTATGACTGGCTGTGTATCGGTGTGTCTGTGTATTTGTGTGCCTGCGTGTATTCCTCCACAATTGCATCAGAAAGCTTAATCCTATTGAGATGAAATTCGGTATTTAGGCATAATTTCGTAAAGGTAAGAATTGAAAAGGCAAAATTGTGGTTGGAATCGGTCCACCAGGGGGCGAGCTAGTCATATTTCAATTGCAATATATTGTATTTATAGACTCGAAATTGGTACACAGATGCCTTATTGGGCCAAAATCATAGTGAATTTGCGTAAATAACTAAATCAAACTTGTTCCCATCATGTATCTGAGAAAGACTGTGTAAGCGTGAGCAAACAGATGTTCAAAAAGAGATTAAAAAGCTACTTGTTGGACGTTTATAGTGACATTAGTGGTCATAATTAAATTTGTTATACGTTTCTATAATTTAAGCTTGTAGGAATACTGGCCTAATTTAAGCCTGTAGTAAGGCCAGTAGTAATACTGCTGTGCATTGTTTTTTATATTATTAAGTGTAAGACTAGAAAAATAAAAGTTTGTCTCGCCAACAAACTGTATACCAGTTTGGCGAGATTATAATATTTATAATAATGTATCTTTTTCTTTGAATAAATTTATAAAAAAAATAATTTAAAAAAATGCGTTTTTGGCTACTTGCCGGGAAAGTTTTGGCTTGACCCAAGGGATTTTATTTCTCATGATAGATAAAATCTCTTAAAAACCTTAATGTATACGTACCTACAAGTGGAATATTATTATCACTATCTGTAAACATAACGTAAACGTAAACGTTTGTTTGAGCTTAAGGCGACATGAGACCTCAGAAAAATATCCGAAATGGGCGGACACGCGAAAAAATAGGCGGAGTCAATTTTGTAGGGTTTATCCAATAAAAATCCAGCGTTGACGAAGCGTCAAGCACAGATTCCACATCGTCCGCTAGCGCCGAGAACCAGACGGATACTGAACGGTCAGTCGCGGCGCTAGCACAGAATAACTATCTTTACGCAGTGGTAGTGTAAGGGTGTTAATGGCAAAGCATATTTAGCGTAACTCTCAGAGCGATCTCACGTTTTAATTGATTGTAATTAATTTAGGGCCTAAATAAAAAATGTGGCTAAGTGCTGCCCTAGAAAATTAACCAGTCAATGTAATGAAATTATAATAAAACACAATCACCGCTTACATTGTAGGAGTAAACGCGACTAAAAGTGTTCGAAGTCAGTTTAAAGCCTTAATGTATAAGGCAATGAGCAACTTTTTTGAGTCCAAATTTTAAATTAGTTCCTTATAGAGGATTCACTTAGAAACTTTTTTAAATTATTGGAAAAACTCATAAAACTAAAATTCCTCAGATATGCTCGTTCCCAGGTATTATGTCGCCTTAATAGTCTTAACAGTCAATCGTTTTTTAATTTTGACAGTGAGTATATTTAAATATCTAATAAAAAAGTCTAATAAATGATTATGAATATTGTATTATGTATCTAAGGGAGTAGGGCGTCAACACTGAATAAATAGTTTATTTACATACCGATAAAAACAAGATTTATATATTTATTTTTTTACAGTAAGATTTACACAAACAACACTTTCAAACACAATTATTATTACCGATATTTTCAAATCATTTCTCATTAGAGCATAATATTCTGTTTACTCCGCATATTGAAGTAATTATGGCCTGTGTGCCGTTTTGACGATTAATTAAAAAAGTATTTATATAAAAACTATAAATATTAAAATAATTGACATATAAAAAAAAGACATTTCATGTACCTACAAATATACCTAGTAATAGAAAATTAATTAAAAATAATAATGACGATTCACAAGGCAAAAAATATAATAAATATAAGCATAAAAAATAAATAAAAAATTGATGATATTTAATATTGTTTAAAAAAAATAATAAAAACATAAGGTACCTAAATTATTAATTTATGTGTCTCGTAATTTAGACTCTAAATTTGGTTTAATTAAATAGTGAGATAAAGGTTTGTCTAAGAAAAGCACATGGTTTTTAGATTTTCCATTATATATTTCGACATATTAATACTATACTAATACCTACTCCATGATTTTTAACTAAGTTGGTGTTGTTTCATTGTTAATAAAAATGTAGCATATATTAAGAATCCTGGTTCCTATGGGAGCGCGGGGTAATGAGAGCGGGCGGGTAATAGGAGCAATGGCAATTTGACGGAACCAATGCACATTCGGGTGACTTTAAGCACTCGGCCGTTTCCGTAAACCATCGAGAAAGTTGGCCTGACGCGCAGGAAACGTTAGTGCCCTGTGTTGAGTGACGAGTGACATAGCGTATTTTTCGCTTCGCGCTTATAATAAACTATTGATGGCCAGCGTCCAGGCACAGTCTACCAGATTTTGTATACTTTGGTCCAGGTAAGCATGAAGATATATTTTTATTGTATTATGTTTATGCTTATTACATACCTACATACCAAAAAAAAATACTCAAAAGAGATGAAGATTCATCTACTGAGGAAGTAAACGAAAATTTAATTTGTTTTAATGAGTCAGAATATTCAGAGAAGAGGAACCTCTATGTGCAATTTGCTTAGATGCGGGAAAAAGTGGAGAGATGTAGTACTGATGCAGAAGTTGCGGAAACTGGGCC
Organism: Micropterix aruncella; assembly: GCA_944548615.1. Classification (NCBI taxonomy): domain Eukaryota; kingdom Metazoa; phylum Arthropoda; class Insecta; order Lepidoptera; family Micropterigidae; genus Micropterix; species Micropterix aruncella. Next base: position 17,516,329 of record OX155957.1, on the reverse strand, counting down.
CATAAAAAATGTTCTTTCAGCGATAGTCCAGCTTCATATATTTGTGCTTGTTGTTTGGATCCTTAACCTCCTGGGTAAATTTGTACTATACATAGTACGTAAAATATAATTCTGAGATCTGCGTTTAAAATGGCAACACGGAAATAAGAAAAACCGCATTTTCTAGTGCATGTTTCTTTTACTATTTTTCTCATAATAAGTCGTTATAATAAGTGTTTTGGAAATTTCAAACAAAAGTCCAAAAAAGGTGTCTGGAACTCAGGAGGTTGAAGGATGTAGTTTTGTTTTCCTTTAATAATTTGATCTTTATTTCTATGGGTTGTTTGAATAGTTGATTTTTAAAAATTGTTTTATAAATAATTTTCGCATTAACAACTAAGGATTGCTTTTAAAATATGTTTAGCTTTATTTATGGAAGTAAAAATTATCTCTCCCATTTCCCGTATGAGTGTTAAATGGGCTCTTATTACCCGCGGGTATGGTGTAAGGGGAGCGATTGATTGTTTTTATAAAATCTTTATTTTCCCTTAACCCCTCAAATGAATGGCGATTAGCTCGGGTTGCCTACGGCAAAATGTATATAAATTTATATTTACATTTACATTTACATTTACATAGAGCGGGGTTTACTATAGAGCTATAGCATTACTATAGAGCGGATTACTATAAAGCGGCGCACATTTACATTTATATTTACATTTATATAAATTTATATACATTTTGTATACATTTTGCCAAGGCTTCCCTTAAGGGACGCCTCACATTTGAGGGGTTAATGCATGGCTGTAGTTGATTTAAACTGTTATGATAAGATAGTCAAATAAACGGGGTTAGGTTTCTACTTGAAAATTATAACAACGTAAACTAGTGTGATTTTTATCAACATTTTCTCTTAGTAGGCTCCAATTCTCCCGCTTTCCTCTACTTGTCGGTTGTCGGCCTAAGCGCAAGCGCCAGATATTATACGAAATTATATTGTTCGGTTAATTAAGATTTTCTTAACCGGACAGACATGAAGGAAACCGGACTTACTGGTCGAAATCGGATATCTGGCAATCCTGTATGTCAGACTAATCACGACCACTGTGCATATCGATCAGAGTACTCGATATACGCTGACCAGATTGGCATCACTAGAATTAACAGCACTGGGGCGGCACAATAATAATTATAATAATACGTGGAAAATCGTCCAGCGGCAGAGCCACCGCAATCACAATAGGAACTGACCCAGTTAGCCGTCCACGGAAATAGTTTCCATACATAATTGACCGCATACAAATCGTATGGTGTAATTACAAAGCCCTGGCCGTCGCTGCAGTATGGAACGTGTACATCGTCGTATCATCGTACGTATGGCACGAATAAGTGGATCTGGCAAGTCATTCGAGGCGCGATACAGGCAGACGCCTCGGTGTGAGTGTATAAGCAGTGAGACTAACTTGTAAATTGATACACGACCTTCTTGTAAGCTCATTACACTGTGAACTTGACCGCTCGCTGTGGCTTACAAACCGACACATACATAATGACGCGCATTTGGCCGGCACACACGGTCTTTTACGCGCAGGAAACTGCAGGTTTGGAAATGTCTAAACGCACCGGAACGCCCGTCTTATTTCTTTAAAAAATCCTTTTGATGGCTTACCGTCTCATAAGTTATATTTTTACACGACTGCCCAAATATAAATGGAGGGATATGTTTTAACGGTTCATGTATGTATGTATGTTGTCCATTTCTTTATTCCACCATAACTTCTAAATGCTTGAACCGATTTAGAAGTGAGGCAGTGGCGTAGCCACTAAGGTGCAAGGTGCTAGGGTCTTTGGTTGTTAATCTAATTAAAATAATGGAAATATTTTAAGTTATCTTAATTATTCAAATAAATCTCAATTTGCTCAACGACGCAACTAGTCTACATAATTAAAAAATACTCCATATAACTAATTTTATTTTGTTCATAACCTCTATGTGAAAAACACAACTTGGAAAGAATCATGGACAAAAAAATAGTAGTGGCTCTTTTTTGCCACAGAAATATAGAGAAATGGGAAGAAATAATTAAACGAAAGTTACCCAAACTGAACTAATTTTCGGTCAAACTAAAATCTCCAGAATTTGTTACTACTCCTACTTACGTCTTGATTCCAGTGCGAGTGGAGTCGCTTCTAATAGCTATGCAAATACCAAGGGAATATAAACAAATATGATTTTAAATTTAATGTCTTTTTTTGTTGATAAGTAAGCAACGATTTTTGTTTGATTGTAACGTGCCTACCTAATAATGATTGATTGAAACCATTTCCATAAGAAACCCATCATTTTTTATTTCAATTTGTTTTGTTTGGATTTAAGGAGCTGGATGCGGGGGGCCGGGGCAATTTCTTCTTTGCACCAGTGCCTTAGACCACATAGCAACGTTATTGCGGAATTGCTAGAATCGTTATATCATGTCGGGCGCCAAAGGGTACAAAACTAAGCAATCAAAATGTCAAATAAATAATTGTTCAAATGTTCAAATGATATGCTAGATTCCGAAAAAAAAGACATATCTGGATGAATTCATAAACCAAAAATATATTTAATACAAAAAACCGTTTTCACCTAAGGCAACCGACTGTTTGCGGCGGCGTTGGTTACCGCGAGGCTACGTAAAGCAACACGAGTAGCGCATCATCATCACGAGACTGAAAAAAAAGGTTTTAAAAGAGAGATATTTTGTTAATATAATGTTGTTTTTTCTAATAAGCAAGTACCTAAAATAATATTAGTGACTTGTATATTTTATGCTGCATATTAGGGTCAACCTGCCATGTTATCTACATAATTTAGTTAAAATAAAATACAAAATAAACAAGTCTTCCGTCCTTGTATTTAAAAGTAAGAAAACATGTGAGTGACATCACTATCGGACATAGCGGGGGCCGTCTTGGTTCGCTGAAACAAATTTTAAAACCATTCTTTTTGAATTTCTGTCCGAATAATTAAGGCAAAGTATTAAGGCATTAGTACAAAAAACTATGCACTTACCTTTTAACCCTATCCTTCACTCACCTTTAACTTACCCACTTACCCTCAACTTACACTTACCTTTTAACTCTACCATCCATTATATTATACCCATAAATGTTCTATAACTTCCATATATCATACATCTATATTTTTATACTTGTTCTATCTTCGTTTGTTTTTCCTCATTGTTACATGTTACATTATTATCCGTTTGGATACTGCTTGGTATACGTTCCCGTCTAATTTTAGGTAATATAATTTATATTTATTACTATATATTCATTACCCTTAGAAAGATAGTCTGCGTAAAATTGGCACAACCGTGAGCAAAGTATTGCTCTCTCTCTTTCCAAATACGCCTAATCACGCTCTGTGCATTGCAGACATCTCACTCGTCACTCAGACCTACCGCGAGGTGTACTTGTCACTAAGGTAACTGTCACCAATTTGATATATTGCTGTAAATGCGAGAAAGTTTTACTTAGAGACCATAATATGGACATATTATGGATTTAAAAGAATTCAACTGATCGTATAATAATTAGTAATAATTATAATGCAATAAATAATAATTTACCTATCAATATTGTTTTTATAGCTACTTATTAATTTTAAAAAAAACATTCGTGATTAAAGCACAAGTTATGTATATTAATTTAAATTTTGTAGAATTTTATGTTTTTGGTTCCTTTTTTTATATGATTAGTATTAAAAAATTCTAATATAATAAAATTATTATATTGCATTTTTTGATTTAATTGTGTACAATAAAAATGGCGCCATTTGTTTTTTCATATTAATAATACGTAAAAATTTAAAATTAAGTTAATGATAATTATGGGTTCATTTTATACAGGATTATATTGTAGGTACATCCCATTATGATTATTTTTTAAAGTTAAAAGTAAGTAAATAAAAATAATGATCTATTTACAACGGACAAAATACACGGGGACTCAATTGAGGAGATGGCAGGTTAATGAAGAGGAAGAGTAACTCAACGATGCCGTGTGTGCCTCGCGCACTTTGGCACGTCATAAGTTACACGGAAGACATCTCCGGTCGACTTTCCAGGCGCGTCTCTCCGCGCCGCGAGTCGATATGAACTCTCGCCGCTCGCCGCTGCGCTCTTCACAATAATTTATAGCGCATTCGGACTAAAATGTCGTACTGACTGCGTTACAACTTATGGCGTTACATCACCAGATCGACCGATCGACCGAAAGGGCAATAAACGGCCTGCATCCCACACACAGAGACTGAACGGATTTTTCAATGTCGATTGAATGTTTGAAGGTTTTTACGACGTTGCAGTGTTGCGTGAGATAGCCGCATTCGGTGCCAAATGTAATATGAATAATGCCCGCTCTACACTTTGGACAATGCTTCGCCACATCGCTAAGGTGGAACCGAGTCGGCCTCACTGTTACGTATGAGGGCCTAATGGGCCCATGATGAGGTGGCCACGATGACCCATGTGTTCAGGGTCGGTCACACTCACGGGTCAACACCCATCCGATGGCCTCCACGCATGGGGTGCGAGCCTGGGTAGGACACTGGGTCAACCAGTCTCCCCTGGGAATCAAACCTCTGGCGCTCCTGGACGGTCTGCGAACCGAGCGGCGCAAGACAATCGACTGTGCTCTCCGACTAACAATCGGGGGAGTCTGGGAACTATATTGTTTCCTATAGAGCGGGGGTGGTTGTCTACCTTACGGCGACTGCTCTTGAAATGACCATTGGCCATCCGATCCCGATTCAGAGTCGGGCAAAGGACGCCTTGTTTCGCGATAGATTCGGTTCACACCGTTTCACCGCTTCGTAAGGGAAAGGAACGCGCAAGCGACCTCGAACTCGGAACCAATCGAGAGACCGGAGAAATCTGGTCACAATTCGAAGCAAGGGCGCGAGAGTCGGCCCGCCAGGTAACTCTGGCTATCTCGCGGTAAGGCGTTGGCTTCTTGCGGGTTGTGACGTAGCTGGACGTTGGATTTGTTCTGTCCAAAGTCTTCTACGTTCACTGCAGGGCGATAGAACGAGAAAATCGTTAAAACGTCCTGTGTTGACGGGCTCGCCCGTTGTAGTCGACACCGCAAGTTGTTACATATGAGGTTAGGGAGTTAATGTGCCATTGCTGAGTTCGCCACCTATCCGACGGCCTCTAAGCATGAAGTGCGAGCCTGAGTAGGACTCTGGCCTTATGGTTAGTTTCCCCTAAGAATCAACCTTCTGGCGCTCATGGACGGTCTGCTCACCGTGCGGCATAAGTCGGGGGAGTCTGGAGCACTGACTAACAGTCGGGGGAGTCTGGAAGCAGTACTGTTTCCTATAGAGCGGGAGTGGTTGCGGACCTTACGGCGACTGCTCTTGAAACGACCATCGGCTACCCGATCCTGGATGAACAGCCGGGCAAAGGATGCCGTGGTCCGCGATAGATTCGGTATACCCCGTTTCACCGCTTCACAAGGGAGAGGACCGCGCAAGCGACCTCGAACTCATAACCAATTGAGAGACTAGAGTAATCTGGTCGCAATTGGAAGTAAGGGCGTGAGTGTAAGCCCCGCTGGGTAACACTCCTGGCTATCTCGCGGTTAACGCATTGGCCTCTTACGGGTTTGTGGCGGAGCTAGACGATGGACTGTTTTTGTCCTAAGTCTTCTGCGCTCACTCCAGGGAGATAGAACGACTAATCGTTAAAACTTCCTGAGGTGACGGGCTTGCCAGCTGTGGTCGACAACTCTAGTTGTTACGTATGAGGTATAGGTAGCGAACGGTCTGGTGCAGCTTGGGTAATAAGATCCACTGTGTTTTGAAGTCGGTCCAACTCACTATTCAGCTCCTATTCAGTAGCCTCCTCGTGTGGAGGACTACCCCGGGAAGGACTCTCGCATCTCAGCTGGATTGTTTCCCCTGGAGAAACGTTTTCTGACGCTACTGGACCGGTTTTCGCACCTTGCGGCGATAGCCAATCGGTATGTGCACTCTAACTAATTACTGAAGGAGTCGGGAGACTATGAAAATATACTGTTTCCTACGCAACTGGTGGTGGATGTTGACCTGTCGTCAACCACTCTTGATATCACCAAATGTCTACCTGATCCTGAATTCAGAGCCGGGCAAAACATGTCACAGGTCCGCGATAGATTCAAACTGAATCACCGCTGATACATCAGGTTGAGGTCGCCCAAGCGACTTCGGACCCGTAACCAGTCGGGAGATTAAAGGCATCTGATGGTTAATTCCAGACGGAGATATCGCTCCAAAACTGGTAGACAGGGGGCGAGGCTGCCCGCTGGTTACCTTTTCCGGTGCCTCGCCGTAAGGCCTTGGCCTCTGTCAGGCATGTTGGCTTTTAGCTAGACGGTAGATTTGTAATATCTCTAAGTCATCCACGCTCACCTCACGGGAGATAGATCGATCACTATCGTTAAAACTTCCTGAGGTGACGGGTTTGCCCGTTGTATTTGACGACCCAAGTTGTGACGTATGAAAAACGTGTGAGAGAGAGCGAGAGAGACGTAGGCAGTAGCCAAAGCATTGGTCAACGTATAGAGCAGGTACAAGAATCGGCTAGCGATAATGTGTTAAGGCGGCGCCGTGTGTTTTGACCCAAAACGAGCCTTTCTATTTTACTCATGCTGCGAGTCCTAGATCATTAATGATAAAAAAAACACACAAGTGGCTTCTCAAATAACTGCATTACAATCTGTGCAAGTTTGAAATTGGCCATTTTGCTTATTTTCTTTGTAAATACCTTGAGGAAAACCATTAAAACAGCCTTTGGTATTATAACAAATTTGCACAGTAATACACAACAGAATTTTGTGAACATTACTAAAACGCAAGATTATTAAACTAGTTAATAGATGTGCACTTTAGATTTTTGAATAATGACACCAAAATATTGCTAAAATTCATCAAAAATCACGAAAATATGCGCCATACATTTTTAGTATGGAAAGGCGATGCCAAATATAACTGGAACGGAGAACGAATTTCGCTTCATTCGCCCGCGGGCGTTCGAGGTGCGTCCACGTCGCTCTCCGCGTCGAGCCACGCCCTGTTCGCGAAAGATGTGACGTGTGAATAAGACGATGACTTGCGTGCGCCGCACAGTGGATACAGGGAATTTATTCATCCTTAGGTGAGAACGTTGAATATTTATTATGATATCTGTCGTTGATTGAACTGGTAAAATGTTTAAGCTCATCGTAATATTGTGATTATTTACAGATAACATGTTTTTAATATGCAATTCTTTATTTCAGTAAAAATGGGGAAAAGAAAATCGACTTATTATAGCCGGCTCTGTATATTCCATAGAGGTGTGTATTTAAATTTTTATTTGGGTTTCGCACCAACAAGATTTTAGACATATTTTACGAACGCATTACGGATATAGGCCACCAGTGGGCGTTATATTAAAAAAAAATCTCTAAAGTATAAAAATACTTACCTGATTTTGATAATTTTGATTTTGTTGCTGCTGCTGGATATAAATATGTTTCTAATAGTCTAGTCAAAATATCGAAAATGAGCTCCCCTTTATACTTTTAGAGGCAACCGGTATATTCCCTTATTTAAACCATGCTGAACCCGAAAATGCCGGTTGCCCAAGCGAAGTTATGACCGGAAGTGAGATATCCAATATGGCCGCCAATATGGCGTCGAAACCTGAAATTAGCGCTGCAGAGCCCCCCTTTGACGTAGGAACGTGTCCAAAATATCTAGATGTATATTTTTAAGCACGGGGAATTTAAAAAATACACTGTAAAAAAACATTGGTCTGGTATTTCAAGATGGCAACCAAGATGACGCCAGCCACATATTGCCCTATTTTGTCGTACAAATGTGCGTGACGCGTCTCGATATATGTTTTTAAAATAAGGATTTCAAAAAATAACTTTAGAAAAACGTTGGGCTAAACTTTAATTGAAATATTTTTGAAAATGGAACAAACAAGCGACTTTTTGGCAACAACAACTTACAGAAACTAAAGAAGATTACTGTGTGTCTCCAAAATTAAGACAGGTACGTTTGCAGGGAGTGCAGAGTTCTATAGAAGGAACGTTTTCTTTCCTGCAACTGCAGTTCTGTGAGTTACAAAACTCGTTACAATGGCAAACAACAACTTCTGGGCACGCCTTAAGAATAAGATTTAGCGTCAGGAAACTTGGAACAGCTTTCTGTCCGGCAATGGCCCAGTTGCAATCTTCAAGCAATGGAAAATATGGCTTGGGAAGGTGGGTATTCTCTCAAAAACATACCTGTCAATTAAGAAAAAGATTAAAGAACAGCTACAGTAAAGGAAACGTCCCTTGCATAAAACTATGTACTCCCTGCAAACCCTATAACCCTAAAACTATGTACTACCTGTCTTAATTCTGGAGACACATAGTAATCTTTTTTAGTTTCTTTAAGTTGTTGTTTTGATACATCGTTTAGCCCAACGTTGTTGAAAGTTATTTTTTTTGAATCCTTATGTTTAAAAACATACCTATATCGAGACGCGTCACGCTCGTTTGTACGATAAAATAGGGTAATATATGGCTGGCGCCATCTTGGCCACCGCATATCAATTGGAACAGAATCTGTGAAAATGGAGGGGATATAGGCGAAATACATTTTTCAGGGCAAAAATCCATAGCCCTACAGGAACTTATGTCGACCGGTAACCTCACCCAATCTAACTATGTCAAGAACCCTTTCGATCGAATTTTAGATTTAATATTGTCTGACAAAGACAATATATGTGTTAAAAGTTCCACAGCAATAAGCCGAGTCGACGCTCATCATCCACCGCTAGACATATATCTGAAACTTGCATATAACGTCGAGCTGGTTCAAAATACTGCAACAGCTCGATATGATTTCTTTAAGGGCGACTACAAAAAATGTACTGAATTATTATCACTAATTAACTGGTATACATGCCTAACGGGTGATGACCCAGATTTATTAGTCGAAACATTCTATTCCAAGCTGTGGGAAATAATTAAAATAGCAATACCATTCAAGAGCAAAAGACCCTCAAAATATCCTGCATGGTTAAATACATCCTGTATAAAGTTGCTGAAGGAAAAAGAAAAATTCAGAAAAAAGGCAAAAAGGTACGGCAACGCGGTCGACTACGAAACATTTTCTTTGCTGAGAAAAAGAGGTAAAAAAATGATAAAAGAAAGCTATAATGACTATATTAAGACAATTGAAGAGTCTCTAAATAAGACAAGTAAACCATTCTGGTCATTCGTAAAAGCAAAAAAAGCAAAACCAGCGATACCGGATACTATGTATTTTCAATCCAAAACTGCCAACGATGGATCCGGAATAAGCGAGTTGTTCTCGGAATACTTTTCCTCAGTTTTTGATGCTAACCCAGTGCAGCTGACTCAACAAAGTGTGTGTGTTTCGAGTGCTAATTACTCGCTATGCAATATTATTATTAATAAAATAGATATTAGAACTAAGTTAAAAATGTTAGATGATAGTAAAGGTCCAGGTCATGATGAAATCCCTCCCTTATTCATTAAAAAATGTTCAGCAGAAATCGTACAGCCATTGCACATTATATATAATAAATGTCTTGAGATAGGAGTATTTCCATCGCAGTGGAAGATTGCTAATATCATACCGATTCATAAATCCGGAGACAGGAATTCAGTATCTAACTACAGACCAATAAGCATACTCTCCTGTTTCGGAAAGATATTCGAATCTCTTGTCTGTGATCATGTTACACGACATTTTAAACATATAATCTGTCCGTACCAGCATGGATTCACCAAAAACCGATCGGTGGAAACTAACCTGTTGGAGTACAACCAGTACATTTCATCCGCGTTTAATAGGAAACACCAGGTGGATGCCGTGTATACCGACTTCGCTAAAGCTTTTGACAAAGTTAATCATGACATATTACATATGAAACTTGCAAATAACGGTATTCACGGTAACCTACTTAGATGGATGAAGTCGTACCTATCAAATAGGACACAAATTGTTCGTGTGAAAGGATATACATCGATCCCTGCCTTAGTTAAATCTGGTGTGCCTCAGGGATCAAATCTCGGACCACTTCTATTTTTAATATTCATTGATGATCTCTCTAAGAGTCTACGCTGTCGGCATCTAATGTATGCAGATGATTTAAAAATATTCAAAGAAATACTGACAATGGAGGATTGCAATGCACTACAGAAAGATCTTTGCGAATTGAAAAAATGGTGTGAATCTAATAGAATGGAACTGAATGTTGAAAAATGTCAAATTATTCGTTTCACTAGAAATAAGCAAATTAAAGACTACCCTTACTCTATCGGCAATTCAACACTAAAATCTACAAAAAGTGTAAGAGATCTAGGAATACTTCACGACGAGCACCTGACTTTTAGAGAGCATATCAACAATGTAGTAAGTAAGAGCGAGCGAACACTGGGTTTTATATATAGGGTTACTAAACCGTTTAAAAATATTAACTCTTTTAACTTGCTCTATAATTCTTTTGTACGCAGCCAACTGGAGTTTGGTTCCATAATTTGGAATCCATACTATGAGGTGCATTCGGAAGCGATAGAGTCTGTGCAGAGGAAGTATATGCGTATGGTAACCTATAAAACCGGCCTATCACGCACTCTCTACTCTTATGAAGAGCGTTTAAATTATTTTAAGATTTTTACTCTTAGAAAGAGGAGAGAGTGCGGAAGTCTAATGTTTCTGCATAAACTTCTTAACGGCGGGATAGACTCACCAGATTTATTAGAAGCGTTAAATTTCAACGTACCATCCAGGCGACTGAGGCAGCACTTAACATTTCACCTTCCCACTTCGCAGACAAATCAATCTTTCCACAATCCTATCTCACGTACATGCCGGTTATACAACACTATAACCGATAACATTGATTTCTTCAACCTGGGACCATTAGTAGTTAAGTCCATTATAAATAACGTATTATGAAACAAATTGATAATTTACCGTATGTTTTTAGTATTTTTATTCCAGACATTATTCGATCTATTTTTTTTACCATTTAATTGTTTAACTGTTTTTCAGAATTCACTATAAACTTATTTCTAAAATTTTTAATTTTTGTTTTGATAATTTTTATGTTTTTATTATTTTATTCCAGACAATATTTGATCTATTTTTTACCATTTCATTGTTTAATTGTTTTTCAGAATTCACTGTAAACTTATTTCTAAAATTTTAAATTTTTGTTTTGATAATTTTTAAGGATATTAATTTTTGTGCTGATAATTTTTGATAATTTTGATAATTTTGTAAATCATGAGATACGGCACATACGCAATTATAAATTAAGCAAGCGGAGTACGCATATAATATTATACCCTAATTAGAAACAAAGTAAAAATGTTAGCGATAGCCATGTAATATTAGAGTATTGTTTGTGTACCTTTTATAATAAATAAATAAATAAATAAATCTTGAAATATCAGACCAATGTTTTTCCACGTTGTGTTTTTAAATTCCCCATGCTCAAAAACATATATCTAGACATTTTGGACGCGTTCCTATGTCAAACCCCTTTGATTAATTGATGAAAAAACACCGATTTCGGGTTTCGACGCCATATTGGCGGCCATCTTGGATATCTTACTTCCAGTCAGGATTTCGCTTGGGCAACTGGCATTTTCGGATTCAGCATGGTTGAAATAGGTAAAAAATACCGGTTGCCCAAAAGTTACATGATTTGCTTCTAGAAGTTCGTTTTTCATAAAATTTTACTACACTATAATGTATTATCATCACCAGCCCAGTGACGTCCACTGCTTGGCATTGGCCTCTATTATATTATAATTTTCAGCCCAGTGGAGTCTACTGCAAAATATAGGACTCCATATTCCATATTATCATCAACAGTCCAATGGTGTCCACTGCTGCATCATTTACTTCGCACCTGCTTTTTATAACCATGCTTTTAATAAGTTTATAATATTATTACAATTTTGGAGCAGCCGCCATTCTCTCAAAAGGGGGTAAAATTCTTTACTATGTGTATTATTCTATCTGCGCCCAAGCACAGTTTAAAAACGAAACACGATATCTAGGGATTCAACTTAGGCGAATTAGAGATCCAACTTACATTGAAGAAGCCATAAAAAAGAACAAAAAAGAAAGCAACCAAAGCGATATATTATTAATATAATGTAAAAAAAAGAAGAATACGACCATTTCTACATGTACACAAAAACTAGACAAGTAGAAAGATGAAGTAAAAAACCATAACAAGGAAGCACACTGAAATGGCCGATAAAAAAGTAAGAAAAATAAAAATAAACGAAGAAGAGAAGGAAATCATTTTTAGTTTCGCTACTTATTGCCCAATTGTCTCTATTGCAGAGTTTGGTGACATAAACGACGATGAAGAAGTTTAAACGAAGAAGAACACTACAGAGGAAATTAGTTTTTAAGAAATTTCGAATAATTTACTCAATAGACGAATGTATGCTGCTAATAACATAAGTTTCCTTTTTTTAGTATAAAATGACGGGAAATACCGAAATGTGACGATTTTTCCACGACTTTCTTCACCGATTTTAGGTTTTTAAGTTAGAAACCCTCGGTTTTTAGGAGCAATCGCCCGGATTTGCCAAAACAAACCGACGCATACTGAAAAAAATGATTTTAATATCGCATTATACTGCGATATGGTAAAACTTTTCCGGAAAGTACGCGGGGATCACGTATGATGGTTTGACCTCGAAAATATTTCTGCGGAAAATCATTTACGACCTAAGGAATGTAAAAATTAAATAGACTTAAGTTTGCGAATTTTATTTTAGATATCTTTTTGTTAAACAAATTAATAAAATAATGAGAAATTAATATGTACATAATTTATCATTATTGATATTTCGATTTCATTATTTGACGTAGTTTTTCAAACAATATAAAATATTGTAAAAAAATACTCGCAGGTATTAGTTTTTTAATGTATAGCATATTTCGTAAGTTCCTATTATTTTACAATAATAAAGAAGTTCAAAATGTTAAAAAATGATCAATGTTGTTTTTTGTCATTTACTGAATTTGGGTACCAATATACCGATATCCATAGCACAGTTCTACCGATTGTCATTTCGACGTCCGAGACCCACTGTGCAGCGGCACGCGCGGATCCCGGGGCTAGTGCGGTGAGAGGTAAAACGCTTCATCTAAAAATGCCTAAACGCCCAAGGTCGTCGGCGCATGTACAAGCCTTAAGGGCATTCTTGAAAGCCTTTCTTTATTGATAAGGCCTATCCTATTTTTCCGTCGGTTTTTTTCTCCGACTAATAGGATCAATATAATATTCGAGTATTGAGTTTGATTGAGTGCTTTGTAAAGGTATTTAAATACAATAATGTAATGTTTTAAATAAAACTGATGTTATAAACATACGTGTAATGTCTGAAATATACATTTATCAATATACCGACTAATAAGATCAATATAATATTCGTGGATTAAGTTCGATAGAGTGCTTTGTAAAGGTATTTAAATACAGTTATATAAGGTTTTCAAACTGATTTTAAAAACATACCTGTACCTGTAATGTCTTAAATGTATATAATTTATAAGAAATAAATAATATAGGGCTCGATTGCATTTCTTTTGAACTAAAATCGGAATTAGTTCGCGTGAACGAGACAGAGCAGTTCATCAGAGCGGAATGTGAAATGAACGGTTGTCACTTTTCCGCATTAAAACTACCCACCGAAGTTAATCAGCTAAATCTTACACTGCACCAAATATATTCGAACTTATTCAAGCGTCTATAGGTTCGACAGATAGTTTTGGTGCGGGAAAATCGTCGACAATTCATTTCATATTCCGTTCTAACGTATTGCTCTGTCTCGTTCGGTTGAACTAAGTTCCTATTTTAGATCACGAAGAAACGCAATCGGGCCCATAATATACGTATATACATACATAATATGTACGAGGTCTATCTAAACATCCGACCTTGGAATTTTTGTTTTTCCGACCTTTGACTTTAGAATTTTGCGATTCGCATCGGAATCACGAATACGCACCGGAAGGATAAAAAGTGACTAAAGAGTATCAACAAGTTCTTCGCCGACTCTGTGATGCAGTTTGGTGGAAAAGAAGCCTCGGACCACAGACGGCGAAAACTGGCAGTTGCATCATGACAATGCTTCATCTCATTCATCGCACCTGATTTAGACTTTCTTGGCGAAACATGGAATTCCAGTCGTTCGCCAACCTCCCTGCTCTCCATACATGGTTTCTAGCGACTTCTGGTTGGATCCAAAATTTAAAACACCATTGAAAGTATCCCGTTTTCAGATTATTGAAGACCATTCTAAAAGAAGCCTTCCATTAGTGTTTTTGGCAGTGGAAGGAACGGTGGGCAAAGTGGCTGGAGGAGTAAGGGGCCTACTTTGAAGGGGACTAAAGTCCTAATCCCATCATGTACGAGTAAGTAATATATTTTTTCCGGACAAAGGTCGGATACTTTTTAGACATCCCTCTTATATCGCACTCTTATCAAGACACCCATAGGGTTGAAGATCGGTTACTTGTCATATTATTAGAGTCGCAAGGTAAAATTACACAACTGATCGAATTTTATGTCACTTAATTAAATAAGGGTGAAAGGTTCTATGCACCTTGGCCAAAATAGCTATTTTGTCTTGTAGGTCGACCAAACTCGCGGATCAGCTCCCATCCGGTAACCTTCTCGAATAAACGAATTACCCAGGAAGGCCCCGGGAACTCTGTTTCCACTTGTACAGACACCAGGGGTGCCTGGAAACATTTGTTTTAAGCGGGGATAGATGTTGACCCGATGTTAACTATCCATAGAAATAACCTGATTGCCACTCGATTCCAGCGATTATTCACGGGCAAAGCGCGCTACGGGTGCACGACGGAATTACCAAGTGTTATTGTAATGTAAAAGTGTTATATGCAGGTATATGCAAGTTACCACTACTGGTGTCGTTAACAACGCTGTTATTCTCTCGGCGATTTTAGAGCTCAATTTTCGGGCCATTACGTAATTTTTGGGAAGTAACCCCCCTCTCCCCTTCTACGCCATGCTACCATCATCTCAGATCGGACCCTCTACCCTAATTTCAAATCACCTAATATACAGACCATACCATACACCGAAAGTGGGTCTGAACCAAAACCTAATAGCAATATCAAGAGCCCAAAACGCCTCAAATATCTTATCATTAGTGTCGAGTGACCAACATCAAACTTCGCTACATCGCAATCTCTGTACAATTACCTTCTTTTTTACAAGCGCACAGATGAAACGAAATTGATTCTCAATCTCAATATCTCTCACACCGTTAAAATGCAGATGTACGCCTTTTGCCGTACAATCTTCACAGTAGAGGCCGACTGAATTTTAATATGTTATTTATAGTTGTAGAAAAAAACTATGTAGTTACTTTGGCTCATACAAAAACCATAATGCCATTCTATAGTTGCGCATTACATATTACCACAATTAGATGTAAAATATGTAGGTAAATAAGTGAAACCATAGGTTTGGCAGCGCGTTTACCGGCGATCCGAATTCGAAAAAAGGAGGTTTATCAAAAAACAAACAGCTTTGAGATAACCGCATTTAACGATTTAAAAGGTCATAATTTGAAATCAGTGACTTATAGCTTTTAAAAAATCCCGATGGCATAGTAGTTAGGTGGCCTGAACTTACATTGTAAGGTCCCGGGTTCGATTCTCGGCTGGGTCACCATTTTCCGTTGGGATAAAATTAACGAAGTTGCATTTACAATTCTGTCGATCGAATGCAATAACAAGACACATACTTACACACATGTTACACGCTACACATACACATACACATACATACACGAAATGATAATTCAGTTTACGTATCATTATCGACCATAAGCTTAATTTCAATTCGCGTCTCGAGCATATCGTTTCATGTTGAATAAACATGATCAGTTTCGAAGTAGATGCACGCAAAAGGTTCGTATTACATGCTCCTGTCGTGCACGCGATGCGTCGACGTATTGCGAACGTTGGATTGAATGTTGTGTTGGTAATATCTGTAGCGCTTGTCAATGTTTTACATCGGTCTCCGTCCCATCGCGTAACAGAGGACATCTCGATCGCACGTGCACCGTGATAAAGCTTTCGATGTATTAGCTAGATATGCCCTCAGATACATATAAGTTGGCTCCATACCCTTTGCTCGTAAAACATGTGACAGAGAGAGCAGCAAATTGAACAGCATGCAAGATAATAGAACGCCAATATTCGTCGCGGCAGCTCTCACACTAAAAACGGTCGGCTGTCTGCCAGCGGACTGTGACCAAACTACTACTGGCCGGCTTTCAGTATTAGTTTTGAAGTGGTCATTTTCGAGCGCGAAAGGCCCATCTAGGGGATCATATATCGATGGATAAAGCCAGTTTTTTTATTCATAAATTTATTTTATTTTATTAAGTTGTGCACAGAGAAAAGCAATGGACATACATAATCGTTGCTAATAAAAAATAATGGTTGCTAAGCTAAAAATATAGCTCGATCTATATAATTATGCGAGCATAGCCAAAGTGAGGCGAAATTGCAAAACCAACTAGACATAGACGGTCTGTATCTAACTGTGCCGTACATTATAGGTTATTTTTATTGCCGCGTTCTGACGCATTTCATTTAATACTGTTTTTATAGATTTACGGGAAGATGGTTTAACATGAAATCAGAGACTATCGCGGTTGTTTGACATTATAAATAGGATAAAAAACTGTGAATTTTGTAGCTGTCTACCCTAGACAACGGCGGCTGCTACGTCACTGAAACGTCGGGTGCTACAAAATTCAAGCGGTAAATTCGTTTTTTATCTTATTTTTAATGATTTAACATATCTAAAATGTAATTCATTATAAAATTTAGTGTAACAAATAGCTATTTTTTGTATATTTTCTTGCCTAAGGGAGCCATCTCCGTGTAATATCGACTTAAAGGATAAATACAGTTTTCATTTGGCCACAGCCACGGCCACGGCCCTGTGGCCGTGGCGGCCAAAAGCTATATGAAGCATAATTTTGTGGCCTGGTTGTGAGAACACGAAAAAGAATTTTAATACAATTATGCCGGATTTTAAAAACCCGGTCCTTAAGCTAACATTTCGCCAAAACGAAATTGGTAAATTATTTCCATATTAATTGTAAATTATCTTTATTCTTTTACTTTTTTCCATAAAAATAAAAACGAGCGAGATTTGTCTCCAGTTTTTGAAAAATCTAGAGATGATTCTCAATATTAAAAAGTACAATTCACACCAGCGTATGATCTATTTGCATAGTATCAAGACAGTTTTTGGAACTTCCATACAAAAATTATAAGAAAAAAATGTTTGAAATTATGTAATTTCCAGAAATGTTATGGTCAAACATAATTTTTTTCTATTTATTAAAGATACTTTTGAGTGATATAAAAAATAACACAGTGATCTTAAGTTATTTTGTTAATGTAATCTAATTTTTACTTTATAAAAAACTATTCATTTGGTAATTTATTATATTATAATTCAAAAGCCAAATCGACTATATTAGACGACGCGCGAAGCCGAAATCGTCATTCGTAATTGGGCACTGCCAACGGTTGGACGTATTACCTTGTCGCCGCAGTATACCTATCATCTTTATGTATTTATCGAAAGAGCGCGGGCGTGTGGCATTGCAAAAATACCTAAATGTTTAGTCGCGTCAACTCGGAAGGGATCCTTAATAAAGAAAATATAATATCTAAAAAATTGCTCAGTATGATACTCTGTAGGATGTAAAGATTAAAAAAAAAAAATAATTACCCCAATATAAAGCCGTCACTGAATCGTACTGGCTATAAAACCGTGAAACGGTGGCTGACGATTAACTTTATACACTCGAATTCATTCTGCCTCTACGCTACAGCACGGCGGCACGAGGTGTGAACCACACCGCACTTTTTATTTCTCATTTATTATTCTAATAGCTGTCAGTCAATTGATGGGCATTTTTTAATTTCTCGCGTGCGGTGTTTTTCTCTTCGTTTATTAACATAGCTCTCGTACTCAATGAGCGAGAACTTTAGAACACATTTCGAAGATGGATTGAACGTAGTGTCTGACCCACTACTTGCGGCAACTCTGACCTAATGGCTTTGTGGATATGGAGATTTGTAACTTCTCCTAATATATGCAAATGATATTGAATATTATATGGTATTGAATATTACTTGGGTCACTAGGAAAAAAGTGAGATATTGATAAACTGAAATATATTTTACTGAGAACTTTTCGAAATATCTATTCCATGATCGAGTTTATTCGCCTAAAACTAAGATTTAAAACACTCGTGAAAATCTTCTTTGAGGTCTTCTCTGAATCTTCACGACAACGGCATAATACTAAATATAAGCAAAACAAAATGTATGCTTGTACATTCACCGTATATCCAAAAACCAAGGAATAGCATTAATATAACTGGTCACTCATATGAATGTCTGCATAATTTTAAAATAAATTGTACTGACTGTAAAAAAATTGAATTTGTAAAAGAGTATAAATATCTGGGTCTAACGATAGATTGTAACATGAATTGGGGCTTGCACGTGAATAATATATGTAATAAATTGAGATGAATGCTATATAAGTTTAATCACCTTCAGTATATTGTAGATAAACCAACATTACGCTTAGTATATCATGCCCTCGCTGATGCAGTACTGAGCTATGCTCTCACTTCATTTGGTCGTACTTTTCGCACATATATAGATAAAATATTTAATTTGCAACGTAGAATAATAAAACTTTAGTAAATAAAAATGTGTTAACACGATGTAAAAAGAACTATAACTTGTTGTTTAAGCGATGCGATATATTACCTATATATGAACAAATTACATTCTTACTAGCAATGGAGCATTTTAGAAATTCAGAATTTAAAATACCAATACAGTACAATAGGAATGTTAGATAAAAAGTCCGTAAAAGATTTGAAGAACCAAGAGCGAACAATTACTATGGTAAAGTACCTCATTCCAAGAATCTTTAATACTATTGTATCTGAGGAAGACTGTGTAAGCGTGAGCAAACAGATGTTTTAAAAGAGATTAAAAAGCTACCTGTTGGATGTTTATAGTGAAATTAGTTGTAATAAGTAAATTTGTTATACGTTTCTATAATTTAAGCTTGTAGTAATACTGGCCTAATTTAAGCCTGTAGTAAGACCAGTAGTAATACTGCTGTGCATTGTTTTTTATATTTTAATAATGTATTTTTGTATCACAAAATTAGAAGTTTAAGACTAGAAAAATAAGAGTTTGTCTCGCCAACAAACCGTATACCAGTTTGGCGAGATTGTAATATTTTAAAAAATGTATCTTTTTCTATGAATAAATTTATTAAAAAAAAAAAGGTCACGCAGATCAGTCACAAATGGCATTTCGGGCATGCTCAGGGCTCTCAAATGATGCGATAGCTATTGAATTTCTGTGGTCTTCAAAATTCAGTAATGGGAATGGCTTCGTTAGACAATACATTGTCACGGTTCAAATGGAGCCCTATTAATCCACACCATGGACGTTTTTATTTTAACTTGTTTAAGAAAAATGACAGGCTTTACTCTACTACTTAGTATTGATTGTATTACGAACTTCTATCGATATTGTCGCCACTTTCCGAAAAAATGTTGCCAACATTTTCTTGCGTCCACGTTTAAATTTCCTTGGAGGAACCTGTTTTGGAGACTTCCTAACTGTCGCCTGCATCCTTTGTGAGTTAATGGGCCCTTGCTGAATTGGCCACGAAGACCCATTCTGTTCAGGGTTGGTCACACTCACGGGTCAACACCTATCCGACGGCCTCCACGCATGAAGTGCGAGCCTGGGTAGGACTCTGGCCTTATGGTCAGTTTCCCCTGGGAATCAACCTTCTGGAGCTCCTGGACGGTCTGCGCACCGTGAGGCGTAAGTCAATCGACCGTGCACTCTGACTAACAGTCGGGGGAGTCTGGAAGCAGTACTGTTTCCTATAGAGCGGGGGTGGTTGCGGACCTTACGGCGACTGCTCTTGAAACGATCATCGGCTACCCGATCCTGGGTGAACAGCCGGGCAAAGGATGCCGTAGTCCGCGATAGATTCGGTGTACACCGTTTCACCGCTTCGTAAGGAAGAGGACCGAGCAAGCGACCTCGAACTCGTAACCAATCGAGAGACTGGAGTAATCTGGTCGCAATTGGAAGTAAGGGCGTGAGTGTAAGCCCGCCGGGTAACACTCCTGGCTATCTCGCGGTTAAGGCGTTGGCCTCTTGCGGGTTTGTGGCGGAGCTAGACGGTGAACTGTTTTGTCCAAGTCTTCTGCGCTCACTCCAGGGAGATAGAACGACTAATCGTTAAAACTTCCTGAGGTGACGGGCTCGCCCGCTGTAGTCGACAACCCTAGTTGTCGCCTGCATCGTAAGTATCTTCTGGGTCATACTGATGGAGCCACGTCTCATCTTCCATAACAACATCCAAAATATGACGGTTTTGACCATTCTCGATTTTTGTAATCATTTCTTTGTACTGTGCTGTGGATATCCATTTTTCTCTGCAGTGAGCGAACGGGGATCGAATATAAGCAAAACTTCCTACCACGGAAGCGATCGGTTGAGCAGTATAGAAGTTGATATGCTGCAACACCATGTCACATTATATGTGGTGGCGAATTACAATGAAGATAATAGCCCGAAAATACTATGCTGGCTTAAATGTTTAGGTATACAAATTTTCATGGTGATCGGATAAGTGGTATATAAGTTGATGTGCTGCAGCGTCACCTAGTGGTGAGTTACAACAAAGTGAATAGCGCAAAAAAAATACGTGAGCTCGAATGTCTATATATACCAATTTTTATGGCGATCGGTTAAGCGGTATAGAAGTTGATATGCTGTAGCGCCATCTAGTCGTAAGTTACAACATAGCGGATATCATAAAAGCCTTCTCTATGAAAAAAAACATACATGTGCCAACTTCGTGGTGATTGATCAAACGGTTTCGGAGTCTATTAAGCTCGGACAGACATATATACCAACATCTATTTTTATATACATACTAGCTGACCCGGCGAACTTCGCACCGCCTAACAGTCAATGAATGTCGTGTTACAGTATAGCTGAACTTAATTTATGATTTTATAAAAGTAATAAAATGAATATAAAATAAATATTAAGTTCACTACTTTATTAAGATAATAACACAAAAAGAAACATAAAAGTACAAAAATTAAGTATATCAACCGCGTGTGAGCAAGACACGATTGAATTAAACTATTAGCATATTGTACAGCATGGGATGCACTCGGTTTAATTCTCTTCATTGAAGCACCTTGTGATATACGACATTTTTTGTTTTTTTATTAGGCGCAAGAACAAATAAAGCGGATGATTTGTCGACACGTGAACATGCCACGTACAACTGACCATGAGAAAAACACGGATTTACATTTTTTACGGAAAAATGTTTTTTTGTTTTATCCAATTTTTGTTTTTAATAGTTATTCTGCTATTCGGGACGGAGACAAATACAACAAATAAAAAACCATGAAAATCGGTCCTTCCGTTCTCGAGTTATAAGTGTTCGAACAAACCCGACTTTGTTTTATAAATATATAGATGGAGATGATAAGTTTCTATAATACAGGGTGTTTTTACGTTATGGCTTGTTATCACATCGAATACTTTTTTTAAATGTTACACCTAATTTAGTATGCATATTTCAACGAAAAGTCCAAACAGAGTCAGTCGGAGATCAAAGACAGTCGGCCGTCATAAATCTTTCACAGTGAGTGAGTGCGACTAGGGTTGCCTTTTATAGGGGCTCGATGCGTGCAGGCAAAAATATGCCAGCAAAAGTAAAATATTGTCTTTGGCGTGCGATAAATAAGAGCAATGTGCGGCGTCGTCACGCCGCGCCTAATTACCCGAGTCGACTTATTAAAGCGGAACGAATTTACGACCGCTCCGAGCGCGATGCTCAGGCACTGCTTTGCCGTTATCGATACTAAAAACGATCGTATAATGCACCACTCTAGTTGAATTTAATAGCGAAATTAGCCCAGGCCGTTATTAAAACTAAATTAGCGATATTCCTAAGCTTTATTGCAATAAGAACAGGCGTAACACACAGTCGATATACTATACGATTTTCTAAGTTCTAAACTAGCACTAATAAAAACTAATTAATTTGTTTTTATTTTACACCATGGCTTTAATCGAGTGTTTATAATAGCATTGATTATATAGCTTACTAGTGGAATGTTACCCGGCGGTGCTCGTATATCCGTTGCCTAGTAATTGACACCCCTTATTGACTGACAGCGATTTATTTCTAGCAGCGTGCCCGTTTGCACGAACACTTGAAAATATTAGTAGTTTTCCTTATATTATTACATCTAAAACAGAAGTCATGTTAAATACATAGCCTTAGTGAATTAAAGTGGTATTTTGGTCTAGAAATTTAAAATAATCGTTTTTTCCATTGACATATTATCAAAGTTTAGACCTTTAAGAATATGTCCTCAAAAGGATTTTTCAAAATTCGAATTATTTTCGGAGTTACAGCGACTTTTGTGACAGGGTAAATAAACCGATCGTGCCGAAACGAATCGATCAATAGACCCCCGTACTATAACATAATCCACGACTTCATGGTTATGAAGCTAGAACAGCTCGTTTAACTTTAAAAACTTTAAAAATGATAATTTAGAAGTTGAACCAAATGTGATAATTCGGTACCATTATCTGAGTTACGCCCCTTCGAAACTTTGTTTCGAACTAAACGCTTTTTTCTCGAAAGTACTTTTTTCGAACTACCTAGTCGACATGATATCTCAAGTTCTACTCAAAAGATTTATTTGAAATTTATTGAAAATTATCTTTGCTTATCCATCTGGGACGAAGAATTTATTTTAAAAAGATGGAAATATTAAAGAAACAGTGGCATTTCGATCCACCAGTGCTCCTCGATTAGTTTATGTAAGTGCACGCCATTGATAACAAAATCGGCCCTCAATTGTCTTTGAATTTTAGTAGATTTTAGTTACGCTGGGAAGAACAAGTCAATTCGGTAGCTAAGAAGGTTAGAACTCTTGGATATTCGTTCAAAGAGCTGAGAAATATTCTAGATCCTAAAACGCTCTTCTCTGTATACTTTGCCTTATGCGAGTCATATATTTACTAGGGTTTAATTGGCTGGGATGGATGCTCAAAGAGTCTACTTATACCACTTCAAACTGCCCAAAAATTTTTCCTAAAAATAATGTTCCGTTAGTCCTAACGCTATTCAAGCGATGCTCTTTTCAAAGAGACGCAAGTATTCGACATCAGGCAATTGTTTGTTAAATCAGCATTGCTATCGTTATTTTTAGCTAGAGATAGTTCCAGGGTTATCACCTTTTCACAACAGCGCTAAAGTAACAAGACAAACCTTTGGGGATAATATTCCGGTACCTATGAAGACATCTTTTGGTCAGCGGCATTATACTTTTATAGCGCCTAGAATATTCAACCGTCTCGATGTCAGCATTAAGAAGTGTACTAGCAAACATATTTTTAAAACTAAATTGATAAAGTGGATTAGCCAAGAGCGTATATCAATACACTCTATGCTAGACATTATAGCATAAACTAATTCTTTAAAGATTATCATCGTTTCTTTTTTTTTTCTTCTTCGAATTCTTATTATTCTTGACCATATAATATCTATATTTAATTGTATTCATTATATTTTAGATTATATTTGTTATTGTAATAATTTGACAATAAAAATTGACTATTTTCTATACCCCGATCATTTAAAAAAAATACCATTTTTGTTTTATATTTCTTTGATTTGTAATTCTTTTTTTTTCATCTAAATTTCTTATATACGTTAGGTTATTTATTTTAGTTATTATTCTCAATTTGTATTAAGATAGTTTAGAAACGCTAGACCTGGAACGGGTTTATCCCAGTTGGGCGGCGTTGAACAGGTATAGCTACGGAGAGTTAGTTAATGTTTCGCTATTGGTTATCGTCTATATAATGTAGCAATAATAATTGTTTTCTGGTTGTGACTTTAAATAAAATAAAATATATATTTTTTTAAAAAAGGCGGTATTTTGCGAAAAAAACGAAATCTTTCTTTACAAGGTCCGGGCTATAGCAACGTCCTTACTAATCAAGATTATTTTTTATTTTTGTTTGTTTCATAACAATACAAGGGTTGGAAACATGTCAACCAAAACGTACTTTTTTTTTAACCCCCAATTCACTAGCCTTTAAATCTTTGAATTTTTGTTTTTTTTTCGTTGGTGTTTTTTTTATATTTTTGAAACGTCAATGAACATTTTGTAAAAAAATGGATTGTACAAATGTTTTTTTTTTTTCAATTCTTCTCGGAATAACGTCTAAAATTTAGGTCTCTAGACTAAGAGATAACTAACGTTTAACGCTTTTTTAAAACAAAATATTTAGTAGTTCTTTTGGAATGTACCCGTAAACACTATACACTTTCGGGAATCACCTGCTCAATCGATTAGTAATGCAAAATTTGGGGTGAGTGTTGATTTCTTTGCGTGACGCAAGCGTTGTTTATGGCAATTTATATAAGTTTAGAATACTATGCTCATGCTGTACACACAACCTGTTTTAGGTGTAACAAGCTATTTACGGATCGCATAAATATTGATATCTGATAATAACCTGCCTAAATGGAGTTCGCTTACCTACACCCCCATTTCCATCTCCTGTACCCTTATTTTTTCTCTCTGCAAGTAGAAATCGATCCCAGGAGGTCCATATAATACCACTTCGGGAATCATCTGTGTGAACTCTTAGTAGACGGTAAATTCATGCTGTGGAGAAATCTCGGATTATAAATTATCAATGAACTGTAAAGTTCGTCGTCCTTCTCACCTCTCGTCACCTCTCTCCAAAAATGTACCTATTTCGAAATTCATGGTTGGTCTCTCGCTCTAGTAAACCAACCTAATATAAACGAGACCCATCGGCCCGTGAAACCAAATACTTCAAAGGAATTTTACACTCACATTGATATCACAACTCCCTGCCACTTATAAATACGTATTGACCCAGCGCGTTGCTAAAATAGTAGGTCAATAGATGCTAGGAAGCTGATATTGTTATGACCTATGTGAAGATTGGTCGATGATTATCTATCGGGAGATAAAATTGAACGCAACCTTGGGATATGCAGAAGGTTTCTATCTAATCTACGCCATGAATAATGATTGTAAGAAAGTATCAGAAATTGCGTATATTATACCTATATTGTTTGTTAGCGCATATGGTTTGCTGGAAATATTTTTTAATTGATTGATTGAAAAGACATATACACTGGCATAAAGACTGCCGTTACAAAAAGTGAACTGCTGAATTTATAATTATTTTTATTCGGTTATTTTTATGAAATAATTGTGTTTTTTATATATTTATCCATTTAGATACATACATATTTTCGGAATGCATTCAATCAGACCTTTATTGAGACTGTTTATATTTTAGTAAATTAATTGACATTTGGAGATTTGGACAACTATTTACTTGATATTTGGACAGTTAAGGTATCCTATGAAACTCGGGATGACATAACGTTTCTAACAATATTACATACTTCTAAATCGTTCGAGCGTTTAGTAGATGTTATGGTGGAATAAAGAAACGGAAAATATACATAGATGAACCCTGAACACATTACACTATTTTTTTGTTGGGCAGTCGTGTAATAATATATGTAAATGGATATTGTAATAAATAAAATACTTAAAATGAAATGAAATTGTTTTTTCTTATATTTAACTATAGAAATAGGAGGATCGTTGGTAGCATAATATTTTTTTTCTGTGAATTTGTCATTTGATAAAATATGTTATTTGAGCTACACTAATAAAGTATGAATACAAAATTTGATTTATTTTCTAGAAAGTTCGTCGTTATTCAGTCACCCAGTGTTATATCATGTTTTGTGATATTATTACTATTTTGTATATTTTGTATCACAGCATGAAAGTCAAAATTATTCAATGTTTTGAAATATATCAGAAAAACCTTAATGTTATGTTGTATGTGCTACTACATTAAATTGCACCTCGAATATAATTGAATAATTTACGGACAATTTGCCTTTTTCGAAATTCGGATAGCTACTTATTTTTTATAAGGGAAAAAAACAACAACAAACGCGTTGCAGTAAGCAGGTAGTCGTCCATATTTGTACTGTCCACGCCCGACGCTGATGTCGAACCAGTGCTTTTACATGGCTTGGCTACGGACATTACGCCTTTGTACATCCGAAAAATACGAATCTGCAAAAATAATAGGGGTAATTAAATATACCTTCGAGTAATTAAATATAGGTACCATTTTTTTGCACCCATATTTTAGTATACTGAATTTCAACTTCATAGTACGGACAACCAGTGTATACAGAACGTTCAATCAGTAAGTATTGTTTTGAAAACTGGCAACTGGTAACTAGTAACAATTTTAACTTGGATTGGGATTTTATTTTTGCAGATTACTTGGAACCATCTTACGTCGCCTTGTTACCTGAAATGAAGGAAATAAAATTGCAATACGGAGTGATTAAATAGTCAACATATTAATCACTAATTAAACACATATGTAAGATTTGTAGTTCGGGTAAACCGTTTTCAATCGAGACGGAAATCATAACCATGTAATAGTTACGAATATCTACGAAAATATTATGTTCGCTCGTAAATATCGTAGGTACTCCACAGCTTCATAAATAACGGCGAGCTCGGCGAATAATAATTTTAATATATGTATTATTCACCTAATTCTCCCTCACATTGTGTAAATATTTTATTTTCATTATTATATCCGAAAATATCTTTTATTCTATTTTAAAATATTTTCATTCTTCACCCCTCCATACTACGTATTATTATAAAAATATATAATATTTGTCTACCCAAGTTGCTCTTACATTACATCAACGACTTAGGACTTACGATTTTCACCCCCATTAATACAGCCACTATCTTGAAATGAAATAAACTACCTAAAATCTCTATATGTAAGTTGATTCTAATGACCAATTGGAATACTTAACTTCTTCTTCTGAAAGTTCTATCTCCTATCGGTGGTCGGCGGTTATTATGGCTATTTGGGCCCGTGATGTTTCGGCGCGGAACAGCTGAGCGATCCATGTCGCAATCTTACTGGCTAACCCCCCGGGGATCTCTTTAACCATATAAGGTCTGCCGGGGATTGAGAGCCATGGTTTTATTGTACTCAGCCATAATGATTTTCCTGGGAAGGGGTTATGCGGTGGTTTTACCTTTGCCTTTCGCATATTATTTATAATTCTAATACTCATACTACTTCCAATACTAATTCTAATACTCATCCCAGGTTCCGCCATATTAATTCTACTACACTTAACTAGTGTAGTAGAATTAGTTTGTACTGTGGGCTGCTTGGTATGTAACGGTTGGCTTTTCCCCTAAAAACAACAACAATAACCTCATCTAGCTTGATATGCCTATTCAAATCTAAAGCGTTAATCGTCAGATACAAAAATTGGTAGGTACAGATTAGGAAGTGAGCGCGTTTCATTTCCGAATAAGCCGCTGCTCCGTCCATCTGCAATTTAATGAGAACAAGATGCTCGTGATTACCTTATGAAGTGGCCTTTCGGATGAGTCGAGTTCTTGGTATTCATTGAGCCGATACGCGGGCCGTGATCGTGAAATTGAGGCGTACACTTTTTTAATCGACCCCATGCCACGTGGAAACCTTAATTTGGGCATTGGAAATGATGGCAAACGTGGATCTAAATAAGAAAGTGCACGGGGATCTAAATAAGAACTGCTCCGCTTACTCCACGGCGAATGTGGATCTAAATAAGAACTGCTCCGCTTTAAGTCACTAAAGATCACAGCGATGCGCTTGGTATATGATAACTATGCATATCGATTAGACTTTCAAAACATAAGGTCATAATTTTTAAGAGTAGAATAAACAAGATAATCATTTTTAATATCAGATAGGGGTAGATATTTTTTCATCAGATAAGTTTTTTATATAAAGGTAATACGTCTAAAATGTAACAAAATTGTCTGCAACTGATCATCTGTATAAAGTAGGTTTTGAGTCTATAACAACATATTTATTCCAACTTTTTTTATAGAAAACCTCCCTATGAGTCACTAACGAGGAAGTCCCATGTGGCACGCTGACCGCAACAAGGCCGTTCGTTACGTCACACTTATTAAGAGCATGGAGTCGTTATTAATACGGGTAAAGTATACGACTTGATAGAAGCGATCAATTAAACAGACACCACGCTCGGCCCGAGGCACAGCCAGTGATTTACTGCCCTCTATAGCATATAACCTTCTTATAAAATATGTCTCCATCGTAGGAACAAGCGTTTCTGATATATGCGCATCGTTAAGGGGTACTCACAAGCCACAAATCTTGAAACGGAAGCGATCTCGATACTTCATAGGTGGCTGACGATGCGGGATGATGATCGAGCTTCTACTTGAAGTTGAAGATTTGATTCACAAGGGCGATTATCCTACTAATATTATAAACGCGAAAGTTTGTATGTATGTATGGATGTTTGTTACTCTTTCACGCAAAAACTACTGAATGGATTTTGATGAAACTTTACAATAATATAGCTTACACATCAGAATAACACATAGGCTATAATTTATATATATATATATATATAAAGATATATGGTTTTCTATCATCATTATCACAATTTTCCATCACCACGCGGGTGAAACCGCTGGGCGCAGCTAGTATATATATATATATATACATAAGTAATATATGTGTACGTATACATGGAAGCTAATGGGCCGAGTGCTGATGAGCCGAGTGCATTCTGAGCCGAGTGCATTCTGAACTCACAGGTCAACACCCATTCGGCAGCCTCCAAGCAGAAGTGCGACCCCGGGTAGGACCCAGTGCCTGCGTGCTAGGTCCTTTGGGAATCATCTGTCGGACGCTCCTGAACGGTTTGCACGTAAGCCAATCGACTGTGCATTCCGAATGATAACCAGGGGAGTCTGGAAACCGCTTTCTTTCCTATAGAGCGGAGGTGGTTGGTAACCTCACGACAACTACTCATGAAACGACCAATCGGTTATCCGATACCGGGTGAAGCGCCGGGTAAAGGATACCTTGGGCCGCGATAGATTTGGTAGATACAGAGCCACCGCTGCGTAAGGGGAAGGACCGCGCAAGCGACCTCGAATCTGTAACCAGTCGTGTGGCTGGAGAAATCTGGCCATAACTGGTAGCGAGGGCGCTTGGTCTGTCCGCTGGGTTAACTACTCGGTGCCGGGCATGACAGTGGATTGTCATTATCTAAGTCTTCTACGCTTATCCCACGGCTGAAAGAACGATCACATATCGTTATACCGGCCTGGGGTGACGGGTTGGGAGTTAATGGGCCCTTGCTGAGTTGGCCACGAAGACCCATTCTGTTCAGGGTTGGTCACACTCACGGGTCAACACCCATCCAACGGCCTCCACGCATGAAGTGCGAGCCTGGGTATGACTCTGGCCTTGGTCAGTTTCCCCTGGGAATCAAACTTCTGGCTCTTCTGGACGGTCTGCGCACCGTGCGGCGTAAGCCAATCGACTGTGCACTCTGACTAACAACTTGGGTTGTCGACTACAGCGGGCGAGCCCGTCACCACAGGAAGTTTTAACGATTAGTCTTTCTATCTCCCTGCAGTGAGCGTAAAAGACTTGGGACAAAACAGTCCACCATCTAGCTACGCCACAACCCGTAAGAGACCCGCGCCTTAACCGCGAGATAGCCAGTAATGTTTCCTGGCGGGCCGACACTCGGGCCCTTACATCCAATTGTGACCAGATTTCTCCGGTCTCTCGATTGGTTCCGAGGTCGAGGTCGCTCGCGCGGTCCTCTCCCCTACGGAGCGGTGAAACGGTGTATACCGAATCTATCCCGGACCACGGCGTCCTTTGCCCGGCTGTTCACCCAGGATTGGATGGCCGATGGTCGTTTCAAGAGCTGTCGCCGTAAGGTCCTTGGATCCTCGCGTTTTGACATCCTGGGAATCTCCAATTTTCGGAACTCAATTTTATTCACTTTAGTCACTTAAGTCACTTTTCTAAATCTTTATACTTACATCTATATACTTAAGTCACTTTTCGAAATCTTTGAGGACCTTAAATTAAGGTCCTGAAATGAACCCCTTAACTTTGTCAGTTCTTAATGTCTTTGTTGTTTACGAGTTTAATAATAAAAATTTAAATGATTGGTAAAAAATTAAGAACTTCAAAATTTAACCAAAAAAATCGCTATTAGTACACCCGAAGAAAAATCAGTCGAATCGAAGAGAATAAAACAGGAGTTTGGAAATTGAATCCAAATAATTTATCGCGCTTATTAGCCAATACCTAGAAAAGCGACGTATTTTATGTCGCTTCATCAAGACCTAATTTGGGAAAGTATATAATACCGTTTATCAACCAGTTTTTTTTTCAGAAATTTAGATTGTATATTTTATATGTAATATAAGTTTTTACTAATAATGGCATTACTCGGTTGGGCCCCATAAATCGTCCCCTTAACTCTTTAAGGACCATGGGACATACGTGTCCGATAGATTCTTGTATTAAATTATATTTTTGCGATGTTATTGAGACATCAGAATCTTAATATCAGCTAAAAAAGATATATTGTGTAATATGGTATATCGTATTTTTTTAAATATCGCAAATAACTCTGGTGATTTTAAATAAATAAATGAAATATTTATGTATCTTTTTTTCAACGTGTCCAATCCGTTTTAGGACATGTCTCTCCAAAAATATGCGGCCTGGATGGCCGTTTACCTCTCGTAGATCGTTTGCCTCCTGTAGATCCTGGTGTGTGATAGAGGTTGACAGTTATGGGCAGGATCGGAGGTGATCTTCATCCTGCAGCGTTCCACATAGGCATATCGAGTTCTTTGTGTAGCCTCAGCGAACGAGATTAGCTCGGCATCTTGTCACACTCACCCTCAGTCTGTTGAGACGGCGACAAATGGTATAGGGGAGATAGAACCCCCCCCCCCCCCCCAGTGCTATATGTTCCTTAAAATTCTCGCCAAGTGAAGCCCTCCATCGACTTATGCGATTCGATGATTGTCTCCCATGGAGCGGATGTGTTCGGCTCATGAACGCCTTTCGCGATTCGAGGCGATTGTGGTGTGACTTACAAAAGTGAAGACAGCCGTGAAGTAGGTGTCTTGGGTCATCTGTCACCTTTAGGCATTTTGCTGAAACAGTCAGGACATCACGAGGTATTGCAGGGGCAACGATGCAGATGATAGGATAAAGCTTTTCGACGGGAGTAGGTTGGAGGCAGCCGGAGACAATTCCTCACACCATTTTTGCTTGCATGTGTGATGTCTTAGTTAAAAAAAAAAAAATTAAATTTTGAAAAAAAAATTGGAAAAAACTGCATTTTTATGGCCTACAGGGACACTTGTATGTCATCAATTTATACAAAATCTATTGATCCAATTTTCACAAACCTTAACATATACATATATTACTAACATCGCCCTCTAACAGTTTTATTTATCGAAAATATCCATCCTCTTCATATATGATCCTCGAAGGGTAATGTATGAAACAGTCGTATTTTTTATGGCTCTTCTAAATTAAGCCATATTATCATTATTCAGTTATTTTTGTTAAGTATATTCTATTATCAGGTACCTGAACTTAGTAGTAAATGAATAGTTAATTTCCAACATATTAACGTGATGAATGACCGAAGAGAGTTGTTATTAATAAAAGTACCATATCGGCGCGCCCGCCGCAACGAGCGAAAGACAAACGACACTGCAGAACAGGAGCGAGAACAAAAATAGCCGGCGACACACAAGGCAAGGTGTCACTTTAGTCCCCATAAATCCCTTCCGTGTGGTAAAGCTGTTGAAAAATGACACATGCTGCGCCTGCTCGCCTCCGAGGGATCATTATGAGTCGCGATCCAGCAGAGATGACTCCGCCGGGGGATAAAAGGAGATAATATTTCGTAACATACAGAGATTTGTGGACGTTTTTAGTAAAATTTCGTAAATATGTAAAACTGAACCACCTGGATCTATTGTTTTGAAACAGAAAGAAGAATTTGGTGGAAATGGTACAATGCTCACATCGTGAACTGTATTGTATCGTGTATGCTCGTGTATGGTCGTGTACGATCGTATCGTGAACGTATTGGTGAACTGAAACACTGGAACCGGTTTGAAATTACATAAAGTTTGAGTGGGGGGGGGGGGAGGGGTTGTGGGGGTTGTGGGGCGTTGGTGAAGGAGGTTGGGGGGTGGAGTTGAGGGTAAAGATGAAGGGGGTTGGGAGGGTGATAGGGGATTGGCGCGGGGGGGGGGGAGTTAGTGGGGCAGGGCGGTGGAGTTTGGTCTGGGGGGGGGGGGGGGCGTTAAGGGATTGGCGCGGGGGGGGAGGGGGAGGGCTTGTATGATTGCCGGGATAGTCTTGGGTTGACACAACTGATTTTTTCCTTTGTTTACATATTCCAATAGCTTTTCACAAATTCACTATATAATCACAAAGAAATTTATTGTAATTTGGACGGGAAAGCGTCTGTCGGGTTAGCTAGTAAGTATACATTATGAAACTAAAAATATTTGTAGGTAACTAAAAATATAGGTAGGTATTAAACTCCGAAATCGCTTATAATCACTGTAATATTTAATTACCCACATCATTGCAATAATAGAAAACAAGCGAAAAGTCTTAACGTCATTAAATATGCGGGTCTAAGATGCTATACCTTTAAAATCTGCAGTATTTAAAATGATATTATAATAAATATATTGCCAAATATAGCGTACGTTGTGTTAGTTTAGTTGCGTTAAATATTTTTAAAAAATGGTTTCAAAACATATTGATTGGTCATCTGAATTATTTAGTCAATGGTTTTTTATCAATGAATTTTTAGTCAATTCCGGGGCGGATTGGTGGGGTTAGAGACTGCTGTGCAACTTTGTATTTATAGCCGGGTAAAAAATGAGACAAATCGTTAAAACTGCCAGGATGGTGGATGTGGCCTTTGAACCCATCAATCGTGTTGGAACAAATGAAATATAAAAAAAAAAAATGGATGAACCACAACAAAACTTGAATTTTCACAAAAGCAAGACCAAGATAACTTTTTGATTGAAAGGATGTCCATTCCATTTTTTTCGGGAAAAAATCAGCTTGAACCATGCAATAGATTGAACTCCCTAGAAGCGCCGCAATCAGTTAGGAAGCTGAAGAATAATTATAGATTAAGGAACACATACCTACACATAACTTCAAATATCAGTTTGCAAAATTAAAACTGTCCGCTGAGACCAAAACCTTTAATGAAAAAAGTAGATTAAACTCCTGACAAAATTAAACCCAATAGTGTCGAGTATTTTTAACTGAATAAGTTGCGATATACGAACTAGGTATAATTCAAAAACTCGGAATGAATGAATTCGGGTCACCAACATAAACCTTAATATCTCGGAAACTAAGAATGCTAGCTTATTGAAATAAAAATTATATTATAGACTATTTAGTAGTACTCAAATAAAAGTAATAGAAGTTTTTGTAGTTATAAAGTAATGCCATCAAAAGGGCTTAAACAAAATAAATGTTTAAAAAAAACAAACTACTATTCACTGTCTTTGTTTTTGCTCTTGTTTCTGTTCAGTCGCATTAAAATATTAGAAGCTTTCCTGGTATTCAATATTCATTAATAATAGTATTTATTGAATTACCTAGCAGTTTATATTGGTGACCCAGATTCGTTGTTCCCGAATGTAGCAGTTAGCAATACTCTATTTTTATTCAACTTTATTTCATAAAACTTGATTGTGTCAAATTTAATTTTATTTGAAATCAAGCTAAAATTACAAAAGTAATGGAGTAATAACGAACACGATATCTCGTAAAATTAACTTCATAATATAAATTTGTCGATGTTGCCCGCTCTGTCTTTTGTTTTTACTATGAGAAATTCCGAATCTGGTAAGTATTAACACAAGCGTTTCGCTTCATTTCCGCGTTCTGCTCGAAGTATCGATCCACATAAAAACTTGTCGCATAAAGTAAAAACGCATCTCAGGTGGCGGTCGGTATCACGTTTCGTCCCCCGTCATATAATAAACGAAATTGGGTCGGATTAGCCGCTCCCAGCGTCAGACGACCACAGATCGGGAAGGAAGTGTATAGTAATATGAAAGATGCGTCTTTTTTCGATTTCACTGCCTATCTAGGCATTGTGATTATGATAAAAAAAAGATTTTTTAGGTTCCAGGCAAATGAAGAGCTGAGTTCATACATACATTGCTCTCATTTTATTAAATGCAAATTAAAGAAAAGGCAAAACTAGAAGTCTTTAATTCGCTAATATTTTATTATATTTTATGATAAGATACTAATCGAGTAGGTGTATACGACAACATAGTATAGATACATTTTACAAATTATGTTGATAGATGGTTTTTTAACTTAACGCTTTCTGATCGTTAACACGTTTTGTATGTATTTTTCTATATATTGGTTGAATAGTAGACGGAATTTGACACAATGACATCTTAACATGACAATACTATTCATTCATCTTAAATGTATCAATGAATTAAAAGCAATCATTTTAACCTAATAAATTTAAGTTAAACAATATGCTCGCCAGTATGACGGTAATGCGTTTTGAATCGTAGTTATTTGAAAATATTAACGGACTAAATTGTATACCGCTATTAAATCGCTTCATATGAAAATAAGATTTCAACCCCATTTTTGAATTTTTCATGGTATATATATCTTATATGTGTACTAATTTATAAAAATTAAAGAATCAAGCGAACAAGCAAGCAAGCAAGCAAAAGAGAAAGCGAATACGGCCCATTGTATGTGGGATAGATACCACCATGATCCATATATATATATATATATATATATATATATATATATATATATATATATATATATATATATATATATATATATATATATATATATATATATATATATATATATATATATATATATATATATATATATATATATATATATATATATATATATATATATATATATATATATATATATATATATATATATATATATATATATATATATATATATATATATATATATATATATATATATATAGATTCCCCCCCCCCCCCCCATCTGGGGGTCATATGCGAGCCCTTACAACTACTGACGTATTCGGTTCGATTTTAATTTTGTTCTAAGAGAATCTACTATCTGGTATACTGTGGCAATAACAAGATATACAGTGACACGCTCATAAATAGGACAGAAAACGAATTTACCGCGTGAAATTTGTAGGACCCGACGTTTCGGTGACGTTGCAGCCGCCGTTGTCTAGGGTAGACTGAAGACCTGTCAGTCCGTTGTTTTGCGGGTAGGCCGCAAACCGCTGCCGCCACTGCGTAGGTTATAACGGTGGTGGGGGGCCGGGCTCGGAGCGCGGGAATTTTTAAATTCCGTCTTGCACACAACACTCACTGTATCCTGTTTTACGTCTTTGCGTTCGGTGTTCGGCGGCGGGAACATTTTAAGAAGAGGGTTCCACGTAGAAGAGAGTTTGTAGCCGTCATCTCTATTGAAGTTCGGAGTTCTTCTTATTTCAATGGCTTCCCGGATCATGCGAAACGTCGGGTCCTACAAATTTCACGCGGTAAATTCGTTTTCTGTCCTATTTATAATGTCAAACAACCGCGATAGTCTTCGATTTTATAGTGACACGCTCGTTACACGCATACCATCATAGTAAGCTTAGTTGTAAGGGAATGTCGGAAGGTAAATAAGTAAAACCACCCACTGTAAAATTTCACAATAAAGAGTAGTAACATTACATACAACACAGTATACCAACCAGTAGCTTTACTCTCGAGCTACAAGGCAATGCGGGAAGAGGGTGCGAGGAATGTTGGCAGAGGGGTACGTCCCGACGAACACGAACATTTAGACATTTTCGAGCGTTCGGACATCTGCGTAGGCCGAGTAGCGGAACATCTAGCGAACATATGCGAGCCCTTACGACTCGCATATGTTCGAAGTATTCGCTTTGATTTTAATTTTGTCTTAAGAGAAGCTACTGTCTGGGGTATACTTTGCATATAATTACTAGCTCCTCTGAACGCAGAGACCTGAGAAAAGCGTCGATTGCACACATTTTACGTTCTGTTGCGAATGCATACGAAATAAATGTCAGATTCATCTGTGGTCGGACGAACGACGGGGCAGGCGGACCCCGCCTTCGCCAACGCCGGAAAACAAGATTAAAAAGCAATTAAATAATTTGGCGGCAGTTTATATTCGTGACACGTTTTGCGTCCCCGCTCCGAGCGAAAGCAGATGGCAGTCGTTTCTTCAGCGACCACGCGTTGGCCGTCAAATATGCTTGCTAATCCCAAATGTTTTTTAGGTCTGCGCAGCAATTTAGGTTAGCGAGCTGGGGATAAATCTTGCCAGGCTTATTGCACAGTATACTGTGCTTACTCTGCTAACTTCGTACACTGTATTTGCACATATGCAAAAACAGTCTTTCTTAACTATATAAAAAGTAAAGATATAAGCTGAGCATAAAATTTCCACGTGGAGCGGCACAACCTGTAAACACATTGTTCAGAAAACCCGAACATCCTTCGCCCAAAGACACTTTGGCTTTATAGGGCCAAAATTTTATAACCATCTAAAAGAGTCTATAAAAACATGCCAAAACACTAAGTCAATCCAATTAAAATCTAAAATTACACAACATTTTACTTTAACTTGGTAGAAATGAGGTGGAAAAGGCAATAAGTCATATTTTAAAGTAAAGGTCTGCATTATTATTATTGTCATACCATTGCACTACACTTTATATTTTAATACTATTTATTTATTTGTTTTACAAACTTCATATTACGACATTTTACATTTTTATTTCCATGACCATGCTATATCAATATTTTAAATATAATTATAAGTTTAATTTGCATTCGCTTATCTATTTTATATTTTATCATATTTTGTATTTTTCATTTTAATATTATGTGCACATGAATAAATCTTTGCCATACATAGAGTTTTCCTTGGTACGGGCTATGGCCTAGTTAGGTAGATTCTGCAACTAATACAATTGTAAATGTATGTTTTTGAAAGAATAAAATTATTATTATTATTATTACTGTGCTTGTAGTAAAAAGCGAATAATACAATAGCATATCCTCAAGATCCTCGTTGAATCACCAAACGTAATGTTCAAAAAAATGTGGAGTTACAGTTGGGGACTGAGCTAAATGTAAGCGGTGTCTAAGGTGCGGGGACCGGCGTTCGATATCTCCACCACAGACATTAGTGCTGTGACATCACTCGCCCGATTCTACTCGAGAGTAATAGGTATATGTATATACGCTAACGGCAGAACGCATTTCCGAACGTCGGTCCCCGCACTTCAGCCACCGCTTACATTTAGCTCAGTCCCCACAGTAGATGTAGAAGAAGGGGGTCCAAAGCGGGCCCATTAGGAGAAAGGTAATATTATTTTTTCTAGGAATGACATGGACAGACTTATTCTTATCTAGAAAAGCCACTATCTTGAAAAGCTTCATTTGAGGCTTTTGTATATGTTTACTAAAAACCAAAAAATATAAGGCAAATTACCAAACTTCCACGAATGCTCGCTTTGCCCGCAGGAGGGGCCTAAAACGGGCACGTGTTATTTTCAACACTAAGTAGTTGCCTTTAAGAAAAAACTTCAAAAGTTTGAGACAAGTAAAAGTAAATACAACCAAATCACAACTAGATACACACTCAATAACGAATGGGTTGTAATAATAACATAAATAACACAAAAATAGAGTAACCTTGTTGAAGTAAGAAAAATTCTTCCTTGGATGGTTCAATGGGATTTTGAGCAGTATGCGGCCTACCCGCAAAACAACGGATTGACAGCTCTTCAGTCTACCCTTGACAACGGCAGCTGCAA
Organism: Micropterix aruncella; assembly: GCA_944548615.1. Lineage (NCBI taxonomy): Eukaryota > Metazoa > Arthropoda > Insecta > Lepidoptera > Micropterigidae > Micropterix > Micropterix aruncella. The sequence goes on along the minus strand of OX155957.1, from coordinate 17,478,275 downwards.
CGTCACCGAAACGCCGGGCGAAACGCCGGGTGCTACAAATTTCACGCGGGAAATTCGTTTTCTATCATATTTATAATGTCAAACAACCGCGATAGTCTTCGTTTTTATATTAGTCCTATGTATTTTATCGTTGTAGCCTTTTCGAGTAGGTATCTACTGTACATGCACATGTACCTTTTCAAATGCACATGTATTTTTAAGCCTTCTCAATATTTTACAGGGGTGTTGATTTGAGATTTCGATAAGGGGACCGGCCATATGTTTGTGTTGTGAAGATTTATCCATTTTTGCCCAAAATTAAGTCTTATTTCTGCATTTGTGTAGTGATTAATGGTGGTATTTTTATTATGTTGAACTGTGAACAATAAAGGAACTGTGTAACCTTTATAATGATATTATCCCTGAAAATGAGAAGGCTCAGGTGGTTAAGGCATATGGAAAAAGTGGTAAATGAACAGCAAAGGAAATGTGGAAACCTGAAGGTCATCATAAAGTCGAACGAACGAAACTCAATGGCTCTTTCTGTCATTAAAGATCTAAATATATTGCCGAAAAATATGAAGGCAACAACGGGAAATCTAAGGCCTATGATAGGGTGGAATGTAAAAAGGTTCTCGATGAAGCCAACACTTACAATGAGCTGTGGGCGACGATTACTTACATATAGAAATGAAGGCGAATGCATAAATATATCAAGAGACCTATAACAACACTTTGGAAGTATCAACTGCTACGGGCGAACCCGCCACCCCAGGACGTTGTAAAGATATTAAATCATTCTTTCAACCGTGGAATGAACGCAGATACTCAGGGATGCCGCAGTCCACCGTTTAACTACGCCAACATGCCCTTGAGAGTCCAGCGCCCTAACTCGTGGCACTGGGAAATAAACCCAGCGAGCAGCCTCACGCCCTCACTACCAGCTTTGGCCGGATATCCCCGTCCTCCAGTCTGATCTTATGTTTTAGCATCATTTGTCCATCTTTCAGATGGGATCTGAGAACGGGAGGCTATATAACGGGTCGTTTCAAGAGTAGCTTACATCAGGCCAACAACCACCCCTGCTTCTTAGGAAACGTATAAGACCATTTCGAGACACCCCCCCCCCCTCCTGTGCGCAGTAGATGGATCGCAGAATGCGCAAACCGCCCAGCAGCGACATTCCCAGAGCTGATAGGATCCACCATGTCATGACATAGGAAACATAATCGTTTCCAGATTCTATCATTCGAGGAGGCTACTGGATAATGATCGAACCGTTAGTTGAGTCGACCCAAGAAAACGAGTGGGTCTTAGCAGCTTAACTGCACGAGAACTATTAACTGTCTATAACAACAACAGGTGGTGAACGGTTTCGTGCAGCTTGGGCCACAAGATCCATTTTGTTCTCGGATCGGCTCAACTCACGATTCAGCTCCTATTCAGAAGCCTCCTCGAGTGGAAGGCTACTTCGGGTAAGACTCCCGTGTCTCGGGCCTCAGAGCTGCTAGTAGACCGGTTGCTCCCGGCGGAATTGCATTCCGGCGCCACTGAGCGGTTTGCGCACCGGTCGGTGAAGCCAATCGGTTGGGCATTCTGACTAATTGCTGAAGGGGTCTGGAGACTATGGAAATACACTGTTTCCTAAGCAGCGGGGGTGGATGTTTCACCTGCTGTCATGCCACTCTTGAAGTGACCTTGGGCCACTCGATCCTGTGTGGCACTACGGGCAAAGAACGCGCAGGTCCGCGATAAATTCAAACTGAATTACCGCTGTAATACAACAGGTAGAGGTTGCGTAAACGACTTCGGACCCGTAACCAGTAACGAAGGTAACCTCAAGGTTAAATCCAGATGGAGATATCCTGCCAAAATTGGTAGTTGGGGATGAGGCTGCCCGCTGGTTACCTTGCCTAGTACCTCGCCGAAAGGCGTTGGTCTCTAACGGGTTCCTGGTGAACTAGACATTAGATTGTCTTGTCCCCAAGTCTTCTACGCTCATGCCACGGGTGAAAGAACGATCTACATCGTTATACCAGCCTGGGGTGACGGGTTCGCTAATTGTAGTCGACACCGCCATCCTGTCTATAACAACAAACATAGCTTAATCGCATAAGGTATTAATTTTTAAAATTAACCTTCAACTTTAACCGAAAAAGATCCGATACCATTCTCCCCAGATTCCATCCTAATCCTACAGTCGTATTTCAAAAATATCAGAATGGTAGCCGCAATCACGATCGCGGCTGCAACATGTCATCCGGCCCCGTGCTTAAATCGCACATAAATTTTTTATTACGAGACGTATAAATAGTGATGGCTTTGGCTGCACGCGCGATGCCCGTCCGGTCGCCGGACCGGCTGCCGGACCGGCAATCCTAATCCCGTCATTGCTGGTGGTGCGATAAAACTCAGTCCACCCGCTATAAAGCGTTACTATCTGTGACACTGTGGGAAATAGCCCGTGAAATGAAATACATCAAGGAAATTCTCAACAGTTAAAGTGGTTGCCAGTACCTACGCCAAAGGCGATATGTTCATATACTTGCTCTACCCTATCGTGTACTCTTCCAATCAACACCATCTTATGTATCTCTACGGGCTTTTCGATCCATTTTTTAAAAATATTTTTATTTATAATATAGGAGTCCTTGGTAGGAGTTGGTAGTAGTCCTTACTCTTGGTATAGTCAAATTAATTTAATCGATTTTGCGGTATACTTTATTTGGTATAACATTTTTTTGACAAATTGTCTATTTTTTAAAACTGTTAAAACAATTAGTAATAAAATTTATGATAAAAATATAAATTATTTTTAAAATAACTTAAGCTGCTAAAATACCTAATTAGGTTGTAGAACACTTGTATTTCTAAAATCCTGCAATATAAACGGAGATCGTGACGTTTTCGCGTACAGTATTCTAAGGCTTGGATATGACTAAGCCGCCCCCAACTTTGTATTCGTATATGTTTACCACAGTTTGATATCGTCGGAGTCATCAGTATTCATCTAACTGCCTGGTTATTACAGTTGATTAGCTTCATATCTTTCTATTTATATTTAAATGAAGCAATGGGTATGAAATCATTATAATTTAAATCGATCTATGTAATAATTGATAACACAGAAATAGTATAATTTAGACATTTTCACCAATTTTATTGAGCAAAATAAAAAAATGTATTTCAATAAAAGAGTTAAAAATTTCATCTCAGCTCCCGTAGTTTTAAAGCCTACAGAGAATACTTTGCAACAAATATTGATAGTATTACTAATTATTATTCTCATAATTTTATATTCTGCTTTCATATTCCTCGAGTGCAAACAAGGCCCAGGTTATATAATGAGATAGAAGAGAAATGGAAACAACTAAAAAACATTCATCAGTTTAAATATAATATAAATAAATAGGCATTTGAATTAGGGAGATCTAAATCCGAAAACTTATCTTGTAAAGCGTATACATAATGGTTGATTTTGAAGCTAATATTGTATACATATACATACAGTATTATGAATATAATCATAATATATTGTATGGTATTTTTTATTTTTCGCCATATTTTTTTTATAATCGTATTTATATAATTGTATGTATAAATAAATATGATATAATATAAATATCTAATATAAATATGTTTATACCATTATATATTTATTATTTATTATAATCGAGTTTAGGTATATATGTATTTTACCATATTATTACATAAATGTGATTGAAATATTATTACATAAATATTACATTGTATTATTTATACAGATTATTATATTATATTATATATTAAATTTTAATTAGGTAGATTTACTAATTCGTAAAATAAATCGTTACTCAATTTAGTTCTTTATAAATTAAATCGCTAATTTTAATTGTTTACTCTGTCCCGCCTAGATACATGACAGTACAGTAGGTGGGCACTGACCATTTGCTACATTTGCGTGTTAAATTTTTCCGGGTTACTTTATAACATTGGTAATAATGTGGCTATATCTATGCAAAAATATGAATAGAGTACTAAATAAAAAAATATGTCAATGCACGTCCGACGACACTTAGCAGATACGCCCATAAATTCGGATATTCATTCAAACAAAAACCGCAGTTTTATTATCAGCTTTGCGTGCCCTATATAAAATTGGCTTAAATCCAAAATAGCTTTACCCACCGGCGTATTTGATTTTATAATCTCCTCACTGATGGAATTAAAATATTGAATGATGTTCATTTTAAATGCGCGATCAAGGAGATACTGATTACCTGCCCATTTCATAGCATGAATTACGAGGAACATGATTTTATCCAACCCGTTTAGAAATTAGAGTACTCATGATATGAACTATGTATGTTATTTTTAACTTTAATTATATCACACATTGTAATTCCACGTTTAAGATCTTTATAAGTTTCTACCTATAGACGTTTTATTTATTCGGATTTTCCTAATGAGTTATTATATAATTATTTAAATTCTGCCATTATTTTTCTAACGTATATTGTTTTTTTTTACATTTTAGATATTTATCTACCTATTATAGTTTCACAACTTAGCGAATCTCTAAATAATGATAATTTCTAATATCTACATACCACCGATTATCATATTTACATAGTTAGGTCTATGTGGTAATATTCAATACTTAATTTACTTTTAAGTAAATTATTATATACTAATTTATACGAGGTAATTAGGTACTTATTAAGTTAAATATAGAAATAATCACATAGTAACTATATTACTATTTTAGATCACTATTCGATTGTGTACTTTTGACGCGACAAAGAGCGGTAGATACTACACGAAATGGTCAAATTTCATGAAACAATAACAACGTCGCGATCCCTTATAACTGATGTACCAAAAATATTATCATCGATACATTTAACCCATTAAAGTCGCTGTTCAACATTTGGGTTCTTCATAGCTTACGACGGTAACAGATAATTACTACTTGTTTGAGTAGTGAGAAAACTTGTTTGTATGTTGTCATTCCTTACATACACGATTTGTATCTTGTTATTCGTTACCCCATTCTGTATTCCTTTTCTATCATAAACATAATATTTAAGGGTCTTTTGCTCAAATCATTCGAGTGTATTAATAGTCTATAATTCTGCCAATTGTATATGTAACCGTCAAACAAGAATAAAAATCAACGCGAAAGTGTATTAGACGACTGTCCTCGAAAACATAGTGAAATATCTACCATCGTGAAGTATTTCGATACCTAGGTATATTTAGTTTAATATAAAGTATGTTTTAAAAATAACAATAAAAACTTGAAACTATAGTAAATAAATGGTATAAAAAATATTTTTATTGTTTTTGTTTTTCAGTCAAATTGCTAATTATGTGATTCCGTGCTGGCAATCAGGGGAATTACTGAGGAGGTTGACCACATTGCCTATATGGTCGTAGTCTTTCATATCATACAAGTCGAGCAATTCAGCATTCTCGTTTTCATCATATTTTATAATGCCTAGGTTCTTCCATTTGTATATATCATCTAGATCATCCTGTCCCAACCCAGTGTTTACGGATGGTGGCACTTTTAAAATGTGGGCTGCTTAGAGAAATATTGTATACGTTTAATACACTGAAATTGTCAACTGGCAATGTTGATAATCCTCGCGCAGCTTATAAAATATAATAGATTTTTCTCTTTCTGCCATAATAAGCCGCCACGCGTCATTATGGAAGAAAGAGAACGACACAAAATAAATTTGACTAATAAATGGGTACCTAATTGTGAATAAACCTACTAATGAATGATACATAGTGCATATTATACGTAAGTTTATTGCAATAATTAAATTTTATTGTAATCTATTGTAATTTTACTAATGATTGATATTAATGAATGATACATACCTTCCTTGTGAATAATCAATTCTCGATCCATTTACGTAAAAGCAGAGTTTTACGCGGCGATTGAAATCATTCACTCTGTTTATATAGAAGAGGAAATAATATTTTAATTCCATAATTCATTCATTCTTTTATGGACCACTTATTAAACCTGTGCTTATTTTCCATCGCACGGCGATGCCGACTTATAAACGCATTCTCGTCGGCTCAGTCACAGAAATACCACAAGGCAAAAAATCCCCCCTTATCTGTGGGAGTCGCAGCAAGCCCATACAAAAACATTAATTTTTCCCTGGAACAGTCAAAAGGGCATCAACACCGAGCGCCGACTAGCAGCGAGCTCCGATCCAGTGGGCTCGGTTGCATTCATGTCAGATTAGCGTGACAGTCGGCTTCACCTATGAATTCTTATTATAATATATAACAACACTCGAGTGCTATGAATCCGGGTCACCGATATGAACCTTGATACCTCGAAAATTAAGAATGCTAGCTTATTCAAGTCAAAAGTATTTATAGACTATTTAAAACGACTCAAATAAATTAATTCAAGTTCTTGATAGCAATAAAGTACCTGTATTGCCATTAAAAACGGTAAACAGCATGAATTTTTGAAAATCCAAAAAATTCACTGCATATGCATTCATTGCATATGTCTGTTCTGTCAAAAAAAAAGATACAGAGCGTTTCTGGTATTCAATATTAATTGTCAATGTGGTATATATTAAATAAGCTAGCATTTTTAGTTTCCGTCATATTAAGGTTTATGTTGGTGACCCGGATTCATTGCTCCCGAGTATAGATATAAGCGTATTCAACTATTATTCTCCACTGCAAACTGGTCGTCGAGATTTCGGCGGTTTCTCGTGTTTAATATTGGATCCAGAAGACCAGGATGATAATTTTTCATGAGAATCATTACATCTCTACCAAATTTGAAAATCCAATTACAACAATCATGTTACAGGTTAGCTCTAAAATATTGCCTGCAGGCAATAAGCTCGCGTTTTCGTACGAATAAAGCGTTTTATTACTATTATTATTTTTATTATTGTTATAGGAAATCTGCATTAAATTCCATCACAAATTGGAGTTATTAAATACGCACATATAATTACCAAGCTCGCGTAGCAACTGAATTATTTGAAGACATTATATCTAGTAATCATTATATCATATAATTTTATTCATCTATAAAATCTAACGAAATTTGAGACATACCTATGATTTATGAAAAATAATCACAAAGCCTTATTGTCTGGTTATTTTATTTCATCTTTTATGTGTTCTTTTAGTTTTAAAATGTTATTGCAATTTTATTTTTTTTAATAAATATTTTACTGAGTACTTTGGATATTACGATACATAATTTCTAGTATGTACATATATATTCGAATTATTGACTATTTTAATTCTTGGGCTTCTGTTCTGATTGTTTTACTTTTTGTTTTACGTTTGACTATTTTCCGTGCTATTTTGGTTATTACGAGATATATCTTTTAGAAGGCACCTATTTAAATTACTGACTAGTTTAATTAATAGGATATTACTAATAATATGCTAATTTAATTTTTAATGTAATTTTCTTAGTTACTATTTTTTGTCAATGTAATAGTTACATTTTTGATTTTTGACCTATGTATGTTAAGTAAAGAGTAGTAACGAGACTAATTTAGCACAAATATTTTGACACGCCAACTGGTAACGACAAATGTAGCATAATATAATGCGAACAGTGAACTTTTCTTCACGTAGACTGAGGACATTTAATAAAAAGCTGCATTTTACTGAGGTTTTGACTAATTTTATTGAATATTGATGCTCCACAGATAGATATAGAATAAATCGGTATTTTTATTAATTTAGAATTTATAGAATATTTTGTATCTTCGTTAATTTTGTAAGCTAACATTGAATTGTAAACATTAATGATGCTTTTAATTTAGAAGAAAAATATTTAGTTAATAGCTTTTGGAATAACAGCCTGAATCCCAATATATATACAATATTCCATCAACCCAACACAGGCATATACCTAGTGGGGTGATGTAATCCTGACAAGTTAATGCCCTTTCGCGATTTTCATCATATGTATTCTTATAAAATGTGTTGAAAAAATGAATGCAATCTTTTTTTTATGTAACTATAAAAAATGGATAAATAAATAAATAAAATATATAATAAACAAACAAAAAAATATATCAATTTTAAAGCTGACCTAAATATTGTACTTAAGTACTTCAACTTATTTTCATTTGCTTTCATCCATAAAATATTTTTTGAAAATGCCTTAAATGTCTTATTAAAATAGGCCAAAATAAAAGTTGTATTCGATGCACCAAAATATTCATTTTAACCAAATAGGCTAGCCACATAATATAAACCACCAATCTGGATTAAATTACTGAATGTCATCAATCAAACATCAAAACAATCCAAGCAACATAAATATGGCAGCAATTCTAAAGAAAGAGGGTATTTAAAAATGCCTTGAAACAACGGACTGAGGCAGCCATAAATAAAGTAAAAAAAAGTAAAAAGTAAAAGGTATTTATTTCCAATACAACCATACAATTGTGTAGGAATGACAGTAATTAATCTTAAATTAGTTACTCAATTTAGACAAGAGATGATATACAATATATAGTTTTAAACTTACCAATTTACGAAAACATAGACTATATGATAACAGTTTACAACAAAACAATTAACGGTAAATAATATGTATTAGATTAAATGGGTAGATACGATGCTATGTATTTTCAAAATATTTTAAGAAGTCGTTATGGGCATACATGTTGATTTTAAGCAGATAGACTCGGATGGATCTCTTGAAAATATCGATGTTTTTAATTTCTTTTAATCTTTCGGGCAATTTATTGAAAAGTTTGAGGCCTAAGTATCGACTAGTCGCCTGGAACTTGGCAGTACGTGCTACGAACGGTTGGAGATACAGGGTTTTATTCCTGGTGTCATGCCGATGTACTTCCTCGTGGGATATGGCCGAGCTCTTATTGCAATAGAATTCGCAAAGAGCTTCTTGAGCAAAAATCGCATATACGGTCAATATCCCTAGTTTTTGGAAGTGTTCACGACATGACTGCCGTGGACCAATACCTACTATCGCACGTATGGCTCTTTTCTGGAGAGTGAATACTCTGTTGATGTGTGCTGCATTACCCCATAAAAGAATACCATAGCGCAGGTGTGACTCAACTAGCGCGTAATAGGCCGATATTACTTCAGTTCTCTCCAAACAATTTCTGATGCGTAATAGAGCATAGCTAATAGAAAAAGAGACTGATATAACAAATAAAATACTTTTAAAGACAAGCCAGCGAGGTTAGTTATATTACCTGTCCTAAACTTCGAACTAACTCCTTCTAATAATTTACGATAAATATGAATATGGAATAGGATTTATTGATTCCAAAATCAGTTTAGGCGAAGAGAGCTTTCAAGTTGAGCGAGCAGAGTTGTGTTGCCAAGTGCGGGGCGTGACTTCGCTGGGAGCGTTCAATTTTTATTGTCGCTTCGTGACTTTTGATAATAAGACGCTAACTCGAGATATGCGATTTATATTGTGCTCGCGAGAACCCATAAAAACAAGCGGGCTGTATGGCTAAACACTTCTGGACGAACTATATATTCAGCGAAAGCTTAAAACGGTGACCGATTGCAGGGCTGTCAAAATTTCAAAGTTGAAACGCACGTTCATTTTATTATAAAGTCTATCTATATGTATATCAATAGAGAGCTAAGATCTGATTAATTTTAATTCTTTCTCGTGAAGAATAATATTTAAGGAATAACAATGCAGTTCAAATATTAATTTCCAAAAAGACATTTAAAATAAAATTGTAAACAACATTTAATTTTTCCTTATAGACAGAAGAAGTGAGGTTTCGGAGACTGGTTATGAACTTCTAGGTAGAACCGATGTTATGCATTTTCATAGGATTTATTCGTTATTAAGGACATTGACGAGATTGAGCTTAGATAATTTTAATCATCTGTCTTGTACACCAATAAAACATAATAATTTATCAAAACAAAAGTATTTTTTCTGAAACTATAAAAATATTTTTAGTTTTTTTGATGTGTGATTTAGCTGTAGACCGTAAATCAATATATAAGATAACAAATAGAAAGCATACATATCAGATAAAGTTGAAAACAATGAGATAGTTTGATAGTTTGATAACAATGGAAAATGTCAAATTCCCTTTTTAATTTCGTTTTGCATTAATATTTTAAATATAATATATCCATATTTTTATTTCTTCTGATATTTTTGTATATTTTGAGTTATTGAGGTGAACATTACGTTACTATAAACGCTTTAATTTCATTCACTTCGTATTTTTGATTTTCGGGGTAGTTTAACTGCAGTAGTTTAACTGATTTTCAGGGTAGTTTAACCAGCAGACAGCAATCATTTAAAAATATATTTTTAACAATTTTTAATATGTTTGATTTAATTGTTAAAATATAAATAATATATATGAGATTATGAGGACATTATCTAGTTTCCGATATATATTTTTTTTTACATGAATCTTTATAATCGAGCCCAGGATTGTATCGTATTTTGACAAAGCCCTTTCGGAATCAAATAAACAGTAAAACTTGTTTATCTTAAGACTGGTAAACTAAAATAAGGGTTTTGACTGACCGATTATAAAAAGATCGGTGTGTCCCTTATCTTAGTTTAAACCTTTATCTTAGTCGAAACAGATAGTGAATGTATGAATATTTATACAATAAATGTTTTTTTTTTCTATTGATATATTTATATTTATTCTATTTAGTACCTATTATATAAGTATTTTATGAAATTACAATTATTATTACTCATCATAATATATTATATTATTTATTGTGGTGAAGTAATTATGTTCTAATTAGTTATATTTTAACCTAATTTATGTAAATCCGAAATTTTGTTTGGAAGTTTTTATTTTTATAATTATTTGTATTGGTGTTTTCTTCAGAACAGGCTCTGCCTAGATATAAGCGACTCAAACCATATGTATGTGCTAATGGTGTAGTTTATTTTGTTATCTAATAAAAAAAAGTAAGAAATATAATATCTATTGTTATTTTTTAATCCAGGGGTTCTCAACTGACGAATTGCTAGGCTTTTTCTATTGATCCAGTGACGGTTACAGAGTTGCCGGTTGAGCATCTCTGGAATTATAATATTATGAATTGACACAATTATTAACATAATTGTTTCATCATTCAATGATTTAAAATAGGGATATATATATGTTATTTATAAGCAGAATTCAGGTTCATGATGATATTGACCTTATTTCAAAAAATGTATCTTATATTTTGTGTCATAATCTGAATAATTGATAAATTGAATAATTACATTAGTATTTGCTAAATGGAGTAACTACTTTAGGGATTAATTAAATGTCATTCCTACACAATTGCAATGGTTATAATGGAAATAAATACTCTGTCTTTCTTTTTTTCTTAGTGGTAATATGAATTATTTCTAAAATAGTTTCTTAGTTAAGTATATTCCTGAGGATTCCAGCATTTTACACCTAAAGACCATGATTCATTTTAAACTGTAGAAACAGACAGAATTATGATCTTAATCATGAAACGTGCCAATAAGGGTAATTACGTATAATGCACAGATTAAAGTACTCCCTTCATTTACAAATATAAATACAAAATTAGTATTCATATTAAGTAGTTCACAAATAGCTAGGGAGATGGCTCCAAATATAGTATAGACCTAAGAATAATATATATGCCAAATGGATCGTAAATGACTGCCCTTCCTGTTTGAGTTAACCATTTTTGGATAGACGCTTACAAATGCTAAAATTGTATCTAACGAATATTGGTTAGGGCGCTCCGCGCTGCTTAACTTTTTAAATATTTATTCATTATTATCTTAATTGTTTGTCGAGATAAGGTTATAATATTATAAATTTCAAATTTCAATGCGATCTTTTTACGATCCGTATAGTAGTTTAAAAGTTATGGTCGTTTTTCTCAAGGCCATCGACTTCACGCGCAAAACTGTCTCGGGCAGAAGTGATGACTAAATTTTTACCCCGCGATAGGAGGGGTTAAACAAAAAAGGAGTGTAATTGGTTCAGACTTCATCTATGTTTGTTTTCTGTTTATTTATTCCATCATAACTTCTAAACGCTTTCACCGATTAAAAAGTGTGGTATATTGTTAGAATCATTATGCCATCCCGAGTGTAATAGGGTTCCTTAAATGTCGAAATATCAAATAAGTAGTCGTCTAAGGGTCCAAATGTCCAAATGTCAATAAAATATTATAAATATATTGTGTTTAGTGTCAAATGAAAGTTCTGATTGAGGACATTCCGGAAATATACATGTATATATATATATATATATATATATATATATATATATATATATATATATATATATATATATATATATATATATATATATATATATATATATATATATATATATATATATATATATATATATATATATATATATATATATATATATATATATATATATATATATATATATATATATATATATATATATATATATATATATATATATATATATATATATATATATATATATATATATATATATATATATATATATATATATATATATATATATATATATATATATATATATATATATATATATATATATATATATATATATATATATATATATATATATATATATATATATATATATATATATATATATATATATATATATATATATATATATATATATATATATATATATATATATATATATATATATATATATATATATATATATATATATATATATATATATATATATATATATATATATATATATATATATATATATATGATAAGGTTTGTAAAGAAATCCGTTTATAGGATGATGTTTTTATTTAAAATAAAATTAATAAAAGCTACTTAAAAAGTAGCGAAGGAAATCCCAGCTTGTATTGGGAAATGCTTATGTTTGAATGAGATATACTTACGGATGTGCACGACTTTCGACGGTGCAATGTAAGTTTAAAGGTCCTTTTGCAGTCGACTAACGATCACTATTCATCCATATATCTCATAAATAGGGCTTATCCTTATGCAACACAAAATGCCTTCAATTGAGACGAATTAAGCGAAAAAATAAAAAATTAAACTATTGATCACTTCGGCAAAGCCGTTTTCTAAATGAAAGTGACATTACGAAATAATTCAAATTTCGAATGCCACCACCAACATTTAAAATATGATACAATTGGCTGAGTTTGTAATAAACGAGCCATTAAATCGAAATAAAAATAAAAAAACCTCCATATGCTCAATGAAATGAAAGAACAAACTTCAATCTTAACTTCTGGCAGAGGAGTTTATAATAAAGATTATATAATGTTATTAAAATAGGGTAAACCTATATAAAATTGTATAATATTAAAAAATTGTAAAGAAATATTGTAGAAAACAGTATAATATTGTTATATTTGATAAGGTTTGTAAAAAAATCCGTTTATAGGATGATGTTTTTATTTAAAATAAAATTAGTAAAAGCTACTTAAAAACTAGCGAAGGAAATCCCAGCTTGTATTGGGAAATGCTTATGTTTGAATGAGATATACTTACGGATGTGCACGACTTTCGACGGTGCAATGTAAGTTTAAAGGTCCTTTTGCAGTCGACTAACGATCACTATTCATCCATATATCTCATAAATAGGGCTTATCCTTATGCAACACAAAATGCCCTCAATTGAGACGAATTAAGCGAAATATATATATATATATATATATATATATATATATATATATATATATATATATATATATATATATATATATATATATATATATATATATATATATATATATATATATATATATATATATATATATATATATATATATATATATATATATATATATATATATATATATATATATATATATATATATATATATATATATATATATATATATATATATATATATATATATATATATATATATATGTATATATATATATATATGAACGAATACATAAACTATAATAATTTTATAAAAAAACCGTAACAAAAATAATTATAAATACAATAATTCACTTTCTATAACAGCTTTCGTGTTTTTATTCTTTTTAATATATTTACTTGTATATATTACTTGACTTTGCTGTGACACGATTGTGCCAACCCTGTTAAAGTTAACCCACATGGAGAACGTGAGGTAGTTTTACGATAGAGATTATTAAGGAATCGGTGTTAACTGCCAAGTTTATATCAAAACCAAACATGTTGGTGAAAAGGTAGTATTGGATATTAGCATTTGTATAGCCTGCAGGTACCGAATAAAATTCGCCAAAAACTGTAATATGGGAAGAAGGGGTGGTTTGACACGAGGGACACATTGATACACCCCTAGGCACGTCGAAGTGTGGTTTTCACGGCTATGTGATTTCACGTCGGATGTGTATTTTCATGTGATTGGTGGCATAGTGGTTAGTATTTATTTCCAATACAACCATAACAATTGTGTAGGAATGACATTAATTAATCTTAAACTAGTTATTCAATTTAGCCAAGAGATGATATACAATATATAAACTTACCAACTTTAAACTTACTAATTTACAAAAACAAAGTGTGAGTCAACTAGCACGTAATAGGCCGATATTACTTCAGTTCTCTCCATACAACTTCTGATGCGTAATAGAGCATAGCAGGCTGACGAAAGTTTTGACTTAAGATGCTCTATATGTAGATTCTATGACATCTTTCCATCCAGATGTAGTCCGAGGAATTTAACTGATTCCGCAAGTTCAACCGGGTAGTTAACTTTTATAGATGATGTCTTGCTATTAAAATTTAAAATAACAGTTTTAGACATATTTAGAGACATCTTGTTCGCATTGAACCAATCATCAAGTTCACTAAGAGATGTATTGATATTGGCAGTGAGCGTATTTATGTTGTCAGCTTCAAATGTTGTTAGGTTGCCTGATAAAATTTACTGAATTGCATTTCAATTTGGTCGATCGACTGCACAAGACAAGACAAGACACATACACACATCTTATACACGCGCCCATACATATAAACGCTAAATAGTGTTCGTTTTTATGTGATTTTCGTATGATAATTAACTTGCACATTGTGAAATTTCACAATAAAGACTAGAAACATACTTTCTGTAATAGATTAAACTTTATAGGTCAGGTAATGTCGCCTCAGGTCGCATGTAGGGGTTACTCTCATTAAATTGCATTAATCAACAAAGAAGCGTTATTATTCAGAGCAATATTTAATTTCCATTTTTGAATACCACATCGTTTTATGTTGCCGAATACTACTTTACCTAGAATAAATACAACTTCTAAAAATGTCGTATTTAATAGGTGCTAATATAGTGATATTATTGAAATTTCACTTCTGTTCAAGGCTATGTTGGGCAGTTTCATACAATGTTAATTTAACAATTTAAATATTTGACTTAGAATATGCTACAGCCTAGATCGGTGATATTAAAATAGGTAGTATCACTAGCAAAAGAGTTTGGTATATTATATTATAATATATTATATTTTACCTACTGAATTTTTAACTATGCCATTTTCATTATTCATGTTTTCGTTTTAGATTATTGTAAATTACAAATGAAATGAATGAAATGGCGATTGAAGCAGTATATCTATATATTATTATCTTCGATTACTTTAAAGCATATTTTTAATTTCAAAGCATAATTATATGACTATTGACTAATCGAAAACACTGTTGGTGGTTGTCTGGTGGGTAACTCTGTTTCGTCAAAAACATTGGGTTGAAAACCGCAAAACTCAACAACGTCCTTATAATTTTATGGTTCTAAATATGCGCAAATAAATAAATTTTAAAACACTCTTTTTTATTGCACTTTTTATTGATGTTAATTATTGATTATTTTCTGTCGAAAAGACGAGTTGACATAGTAATTAGGGTGGGCTGTCAAACACATCCATTGTACTCAGACTTACCCACGTCCGACTGTCACATTCCAAAGCCATTTCTGGTAAAATACCTTTTGCCTAAATGGGAAACCTCGATACATCGATAACGTTGAAAATGAAGCATTCTCGCTTATGAAGACCGAACCCTTAAGTATGATAAAAAATTCTTAATTATCTATATGCATTCGAAGACTGTCGCTGCTGTTTGACAATTTAAAAGAGAAAAAAACGGGTTGACCGCCGTGAAGTTTGTAGCACCCAACGTTTCAGCAATATTGCAACCGCCGTTATCCAGGGTAGACTAGGAAATGTCGTTGTACAGGGTAGAGCTACCCTGGATAACGGCGGTTACAACAACAGCCCGAAACGTCGGGTGCTATAAACTTCACGCGGTAAATCCGTTTTATCTTAAATAATCTCATATTTATTATGATTAAATAATCTCTCTAACCACCTGGTTCTATGAAATTTGTTTTACTTGTATTTACACTTACTTGTTCCTATATCTGTTATCCGGTAGCCATAATTTTATGATAGCTATTCGTTTATTTTTAAATATTAGGGACATTACAGAGATGTGAACTAATGTATAGATCATTCGTTTACAAACATACAAGCGAATAGAATCAAATCATCTAATCATCGTTACAAGAGAATAGAATTTAATAAAAATGGTGTTTTGAAATTGATATTACACTTCTTATAAATAAAGTAATACTACATGATTTATTTTTAATGTATAGCGCAAGCCTTTTTAGATTTACGATTACATAAATAAAATTAATAAAATATGTGGAAATATTTTTTTTTGTTCGATTTACTACACTCGGGAGAAAATGACATTGGTCTAAATAAGTAATTATTCTGAGAAAACGAGGTACAATAAAAATATGAAATTTCAATTTATACATAAACATGTAAATGAGTTAGGTGGATACATTAACAAATAAATAATAAATATGATAAGCCGGTAAAAAAAACTTGAGCATATCCTCTTTTCATGGCGGGCTGGCGCTATGTGTAATAATTTTTGGAAGCCTGGCGCTTGAAAGGTTAAATAAAAATAAAATTTTACTGAGAAAAAAAAGTCTTGTAAAATTAAAATATAATGACTTGTAAAATTAAAATATAATGGCCACAAAAATATGCAAAGAGATACAGCTGCAGCCATAAATTTAAACGGTAATTAATAAAATCACCTCCGCAACAAAAGTGTCTGCGTACAAACACTATGCAGAAACAATGACAGAGAATAAATAAAACATTTCACAGAGTCGAGATAATGGCAAACAGCGACGGTTTAATACTTTTTAACTGCCGACAGCCATTAATTTGAGGTCTCAATGGCTCGCGAACAAAACCTTACATAATAACTACCTGTTCATTTCATCGCGCGCATTGAATGAAGGCGATGGCTGAGCAAAGCTTTGATTATTTTATTGCTTTGGAAGTAGTTAAAATTAACGAATGATTTAATGGGCATCCAAACCGCGAGTTTTGCTTTAGACTTTTAGTAGTTAAACTTTAGTTAACGAGGAAACGACGGAATGTTGTCTCTTCTCAAATTTAGCGCGAAAAGAGAAACGGACACTTTGAGAATCATCTAGCGAGTCATAACTTAAAAATAAAAAAACGACAGAGAAATGTAGAACGTAATTGCATGAAAAGTAAAGAGTCCAAAGCATATAGATCCATAGATAGAAAAGTTTAAAACAGAAATAACATTTAAGACCGTTTTTAACGACTCATTTTTACGAGGAATTGCTTGACTAATTTTATTGTACTGAAACGAAAATAACGCAATATTGTAAAAAAAATCGATTAGACATAACGGAATTACACATGATGTTATAACAGTAGAACCATTTCATTATATCTCAACGCATTACACTGTGGAATCGCCAGTATTAGTGATGCTACTGCAGGGTGAATATCTGAGTCGTCACCAGTAGTCCAGAAAAGACTGTAGTGTAGTTAGTGCTTCTTATAATTCGAATTACAAGGGAGAGTCCATACTTTCATAATGGTCGATAAAAACGCCTCGTGCAATCGATAAGGGCACGGCTACATTCTAAAACGGATGAATTTAGCGTTTTTGGAAGCCAAATTGCTCCAGACATGCAGTGCGTAATATCACTGCCAGAAACGCGAATTCGGTAAGGACGACTAACACGCCGGCAATGGTCTTTATGCTCTATACCATTATGTTTCATCCATTATCAAGCATGTCGTAGCGCTTTTATGAACCCAGTTTCTCCAACACCAACTTCACGCTATAATTAGATTTCAAATATTATTTTATGATAAACCTGATCTGTTGTTTCATGAGGGGAGCTAATGGGCCCATGCTGGGTTGGCCACGAAGACCTATTCTGTTCAGGGTCGGTCACACTCACGGGTCAAAACCCATCCTACGGCCTCCACGCACGAGGTGCGAACCTGGGTAGGACTCTGGCCCTGGTCAGTTTCCCCTGGGAATCAAACCTTTGGCGCTCCTGGACGGTCTGCGCACCGTGCGGTGCAAGCCAATCGATTGTGCACTCTGACTAACATCTTGCGGTGTCGACTACAACGGGCGAGCCCGTCACCACAGGACGTTTTAACGATTAGTCGTTCTGTCGCCCTGCAGTGAACGTAGAAGACTTTGGACAGTACAATTCTACGTCCAGCTACGTCACAACCCGTGAGAGTCCAACGCCTTACCGCGAGTGAGCCAGGAATAAACCCGGCGGGCTCGAGATACTCGCGCCCTCACTTCCAATTGTGACCAGATTTCTCCGGTCTCTCGATTGGTTCCGAGTTCGAGGTCGCTTGCGCGGTCCTCTCCCTTACGAAGCGGTGAAACGGAGTGCACCGAATCTGTCGCGGACCAAGGCGTCCTTTGCCCGACTCTGAACCGGGATCGGATGGCCAATGGTCATTTCAAGAGCAGTCGCCGTAAGGTAGACAACTACCCCCGCTCTATAGGAAACAATACAGTTCCCAGACTCCCCCGATTGTTAGTCGGAGAGCACAATCGATTGGCTTGCGCCGCTCGGTGCGCAGACCGTCCACGAGCGCCAGAGGATTGATTCCCAGGGGAGACTGGTTGACCCAGTGTCCTACCCAGGCTCGCACCCCATGCGTGGAGGCCATCGGATGGGTGTTGACCCGTGAGTGTGACCGACCCTGAAACAGAATGGGTCTTCGTGGCCAACTCAGCAAGGGCCCATTAGCTCCCAAACAGCTCTGACTAACATATTGAGATGTCAACCACAACGGGCGAACCCGTCACCGCAGGACGTTTCAACGATTGATCGTTCTATCGACCGTGCAGTGAGCGTAGAAGGCTTTGGACATAACAAATCCGACGTCTAGCTACGCCACAACCCGTTAGAGACCAACGCCTTACCGCGAGTAGCCAGGTATGTTACCTGGCGGGCGGCACTCGCGCCCTAACTACCAATTGTGACCAGATTTCTCCGGTCTCTCGATTGGTTCCGAGTTCGAGGTCGCTTGCGCGGTCCTCTCCCTTACGAAGCGGTGAAACGGAGTATACCGAATCAGTCGCGGACCAAGGCGTCCTTTGCCCGACTCTGAACCGGGATCGGATGGCCAATGGTCATTTCAAGAGCAGTCGCCGTAAGGTAGACAACTACCCCCGCTCTATAGGAAACAATACAGTTCCCAGACTCCCCCGATTGTTAGTCGGAGAGCACAATCGATTGGCTTGCGCCGCTCGGTGCGCAGACCGTCCAGGAGCGCCAGAGGATTGATTCCCAGGGGAGACTGGTTGACCCAGTGTCCTACCCAGGCTCGCACCCCATGCGTGGAGGCCATCGGATGGGTGTTGACCCGTGAGTGTGACCGACCCTGAAACAGAATGGGTCTTCGTGGCCAACTCAGCAAGGGCCCATTAGCTCCCAAACAGCTCTGACTAACATATTGAGATGTCAACCACAACGGGCGAACCCGTCACCGCAGGACGTTTTAACGATTGATCGTTCTATCGACCGTGCAGTGAGCGTAGAAGGCTTTGGACATAACAAATCCGACGTCTAGCTACGCCACAACCCGTTAGAGACCAACGCCTTACCGCGAGTAGCCAGGTATGTTACCTGGCGGGCGGCACTCGCGCCCTAACTACCAATTGTGACCAGATTTCTCCGGTCTCTCGATTGGTTCCGAGTTCGAGGTCGCTTGCGCGGTCCTCTCCCTTACGAAGCGGTGAAACGGAGTATACCGAATCAGTCGCGGACCAAGGCGTCCTTTGCCCGACTCTGAACCGGGATCGGATGGCCAATGGTCATTTCAAGAGCAGTCGCCGTAAGGTAGACAACTACCCCCGCTCTATAGGAAACAATACAATTCCCAGACTCCCCCGATTGTTAGTCGGAGAGCACAATCGATTGGCTTGCGCCGCTCGGTGCGCAGACCGTCCAGGAGCGCCAGAGGATTGATATCCCAGGGGAGACTGGTTGACCCAGTGTCCTACCCGGGCTCGCACCCCATGCGTGGAGGCCATCGGATGGGTGTTGACCCGTGAGTGTGACCGACCCTGAAACAGAATGGGTCTTCGTGGCCAACTCAGCAAGGGCCCATTAGCTCCCAGCTCTGACTAACATCTTGCGGTGTCAACTACAACGGGCGAGCCCGTCACCACAGGACGTTTTAACGATTAGTCGTTCTATCGCCCTGCAGTGAACGTAGAGACTTTGGACAGTACATTCTACGTCCAGCTACGTCACAACCCGTGAGAGTCCAACGCCTTACCGCGAGTAAGCCAGGAGTAAACCCGGCGGGCTCGAGATACTCGAACCCTCACTTCCAATTGTGACCAGATTTCTCCGGTCTCTCGATTGGTTCCGAGTTCGAGGTCGCTTGCGCGGTCCTCTCCCTTATGAAGCGGTGAAACGGAGTGCACCGAATCTTCGCGGACCAAGGCGTCCTTTGCCCGCCTTTCACCCGGGATCGGATGGCCAATGGTCAATTCCAGAGCAGTCGCCATAAGGTACGCAACCACCCCCGCTCTATAGGAAACAGTACAGTTCCCAGACTCCCCCGACTGTTAGTCGGAGAGCACAACCGATTGGAGCAAACCCCGCACGGTGCGCAGACCGTCCAGGGGCGCCAGAGGTTTGATTCCCAGGGGAGACCGGTTGACCCAGTGTCCTACCCAGGACTCGCACCCCATGCGAGGAGGCCGTCGGATGGGTGTTGACCCGTGAGTGTGACCGACCCTAGACACATGGGTCATCGTGGCCAACTCATCATAGGCCCGTTAGCCCCCGTTAGCTCTGACTAACATCTTGCGGTGTCAACTACAACGGGCGAGCCCGTCACCACAGGACGTTTTAACGATTAGTCGTTCTATCGCCCTGCAGTGAACGTAGAGACTTTGGACAGTACATTCTACGTCCAGCTACGTCAACAACCCGTGAGAGTCCAACGCCTTACCGCGAGTTAGCCAGGAGTAAACCCGGCGGGCTCGAGATACTCGCGCCCTCACTTCCAATTGTGACCAGATTTCTCCGGTCTCTCGATTGGTACCGAGTTCGAGGTCGCTTGCGCGGTCCTCTCCCTTATGAAGCGGTGACTAACAGTCGGGGGAGTCTGGAAGCTGTACTGTTTCCTATAGAGCGGGGGTGGTTGCGGACCTTACGGCGACTGCTCTTGAAATGACCATCGGCCATCCGATCCTGGGTGAGAGCCGGGCAAAGGACGCCGTGTTCCGCGATAGATTCGGTATACACCGTTTCACCGCTTCGTAAGGGAGAGGACCGCGCAAGCGACCTCGAACTCGGAACCACTCGAGAGACCGGAGAAATCTGGTCACAATTGGTAGTTAGGACGCGAGTGTCGCCCGCCAGGTAACATTACTGGCTATCTCGCGGTTAAGGCGTTGGCCTCTTACGGGCTTGTGGCGTAGCTAGATGGTGGACTGTTTTGTGCTAAGTCTTCTACCCTCACTCCATGGAGATAGAACGACTAATCGTTAAAACTTCCTGTGGCGACGGGCTCGCCCGCTGTAGTCGACAACCCAAGTTGTTGTTTCATGAGCACATTTTATTTCGACCTCGATAGAGCCTATCCGCGAAAGCTTCGATACAAAGAAGGCTGATAACTTTATGATCGCTCCGTGCTACCTTCCCGATACAGGAGACTAACTACCCGTTTTATAGGAAATCGTAAAAACGCTCTCTCGGCATAACAAAGGCCAGGCGGGCAGGCGCTTATCGATGAATGATGGCCGAGTCCTAAATCCTGCCAGTTAGAGCTGACGTTTATGCAACGGGTTCGCGGGGCGTTAATTGAGAAGGGCCAGTTTCGCTACCTTTTACACGGGTTAACTCAATCCGCATCGGACAAAAACCGCGCCGCTCCGCATATCTGTGACGCTGGCGACACACGTGATTCTATAAACTTCTTGATGATGATTTATCGTTTTTGTCATTTGATCAATCATATCGTTTTGTCTTTTGATAGTTTGTTATTTGTCATTTGTCGTTGCCATTTGATATTTTTTGATATATTTGATACTTGACAATACATTATACATTTATTGATTACATTTAAAAGTAAATGTATATTTTAATATTACATAATTATATTTAGAAATATATATTATATGCGCTAAATAAAGTCAGTTTATTCGTTGATTTTTAGCATTATTTAATTTCTCAAATACGTATTTAATATTTTAGTTACTTAATTATATCTTTAATTTTTAAGAAAGAATGAGCGATCTAAAGGAGTGAAAGAAAAAATTAAATATAGTCACTATATTTTAAATAGCTCATAAGAGATATACAATCTAGTAGGGTGATAAAATCCAGACAAATATCATCTTATTTGCTTCGCAAAAAAAAGGTATTTTTTTAATTATTTACTGTTGTTTTGCCAAAATCTTTTTTTAGATTGGATAATTTGATAAAATGAAAATTAAAAAATATATATTTTTTTTAATAATTTGTTGTGTGGGGTTTTTCTAGGGTTTTTATGAGCCTTGTAAAACTGCGACCATTGCTGTTCTATTGTGTTCGCCACCTACTATTTAGTTCTGCGCTAAGCCTCGTGTCATTTAAGAACGGCAACAGGCTTTTGACGCCAGATTGGAGAAAGTGACCACCCAAGTGGGTGTATCTTTTACGCATCAGCGGGTCACACTCCCACATGAGGTGCAGGGGAGTTTCCTGTGCCCCTTGGCAGAACCTGCACATTTTCGTGTCTCGGAGTTTGAGTTTGTACATGTGTTTGTTCAGGCCATAATGCATCGTCAGCGCCCTCACCAGTATGCGTAGATCGTTCCTATTTAGCGATACTTGTTTAGTCCGTAGCATACTTGAATATAACTCAGTAATCTGGTGTACAAGTGAAAATAAATACATTCAGATGGTAGAGCGTATTCAAAGAAAATTTCAAAGATATATTTATTAAAGATAATACAATATTTATCCATACTTATTTCCGTCCGATTTTGTGCTAGGAATGGTAGGATACAACAGTCTTGAAACGCGTCGATATATTTCACTAATTATATTTTCATGCAAAATTAATTCAAGGAACTATTTATTTGCCAGACATACTATGTAAGTTTGAATTGTACGTACCGGTAAATTACACAGCGAGGAGATCGCATCTATTGTTTAATGTGCCGTTCCACCGTACAAATATTTTTGTAGATAGGCCAGTGGGAAGGGTTATAGCTCTTCTTAATTCCTTACTCACAGAAATAGATATCTTTTGTATATCCCTTTGGCAGCTAAAAAGGCAACTCCCTGCTATCTCATGTTTATCATAATCTGTCTTTTATTTAGTTTTATATTTTTATGTTTTTTTCTTGTTCAATGCTAGCATTAATTTAGTTATGTAGTCATTTATTTTTAGACTTACACTCTAGCTTTAATATTCAAGAGCGAATTGGATTCAACTGTAATGCCCTTGAATATTATTTGAAACTAATAAATAAATAAATAAATAATGCCTAACGCGCAGTCTTATGTCAGTCAGTCAGTCAGACAGAACCCATATTATATTTATATCTTATTGGCTAGTGTAAATCATGCAATGTCGTTCAAAACTGTTTTGACTGAAAACAAACATGTTCATACCAAAAAAATATCATTAACTTCTGGCGCGCGGTGAATTCATTAAAGAGTCCGGGAAAATGTGCGTTGACCTCGCCGTACTCCTATAAGAGTACTCCTCTTTCAGATATAATGTATTATTGGAAAAGATTGATGTTTCATTGTCAATCTATACAACAGAATCGAATATCAAAGTAGGTGTACAATTATCTTGCCAAAGAAGTAAATTCAAGCGAGGGGTAAGACAAGGGTTTATTTTATCTCTCTCTTTGTCTAACATCTATTCTGAACACATCTTTATTGCTGCTTCTGAAAACATAGAAGCTTGTTTAAAAATCAATGGAGTCGTCATTGATTTATAAAATAATTCATAGGTAAAAGAAGTTTAACATAACCACGCTACCCTTATCTGCGAAATAAGTTTACGAAGTATAAGCATTTGTATATGTTTTCAGAGAATAATGCGTGTTTTAAAAGTACTGAATATCTCAACATATTTTTTCGCACTATCACAAAACTACCCTATTCGTATATTTTTATGGGTCATAAAAATAGTGTAGTAATAATTTAAAAAAAATTGTGTGTCAGATCCGAAGCGCGACTTGAGTTAACTCTTTAAGTGCGATTGTCATTGAATATACAATAGGCAAAGAGGGTATGTAAACGAATGTTTTATAATACTGTAAGCATGTTGTATATAATTTTATTCTTATAAAATTGCTTGCTTGCTTGATTGATTGATTGAAAGTATATTACTATGTTACGAAAGTTATAATTAATTCAATTATAAAAAACATAACGCTTTTTGTTAACGCTCTAGATTTTACTACTCATCAAAAATTAGATTCTTGAGTAGTAAACTCCAAAAACTCCAATAAGCACCAAAAAAGTTTTATTTTGTATGGCATTTGTATTGTATGTCATTAGTGCGAAAACATATGTTGAGAAATTAAGTACTTATTATTTTTTAAAACATGCATTATTCTCTGAAAACATATAGAAAAGTTATGAACAAACGACAAATATTAACGAATGTGAATTATTTATAAACCATCACGTAATGCTCATTAAATAGGTTTTTTGGGACTATGTGTGCTGCCAGCTTCACAGGCATTCGCGCTGCAGCTAATGCAGCCATAATAATGCCGAGAAGCTGTTGTTTACTTTATTGCCCATTCGGATGAGCTTTGCGATGCGCTTATAGTAGTTCTAAACAGGTCCTATCAATTGAGGGGGAGGGGGGGGGGCAGGTGGTATCGGAATCAGGGCTGGGTGGTGATAGCACCGGTTCTGTTCTTAGTGAATATTGAAATATACGAAGATAAATGTCTCTCGACGAGGACTGAGAGATATTTCAGCAGTAAACTTAAGAGGCCGCAACGGCATTTAAAATGAGGTATTGGAGGAATCTAGGAGGTTACATCTTTGGAAAATCTGCCGCTTTCGTTTCGCTCACGTTTCGTGTTTAAGGACTTGGGTAAACTTATTTCGCAGATAAGGGTAGCGTGGTTTTGTTAAACTTCTTTTATCTATGAATTATTTTATTAATCAGTGACGACTCCATTGATTTTTAAACAATTTTCTATGTTTTCTTAAGCAGCAATAAAGATGTGTTCAGAACAGATGTTGGACAAAGGGAGAGACAAAATAGATCCTTGTCTCACCCCTCGCTTGAATTCACTTCATTGGCAAGATAATTGTCTACTTTGATATTCGATTCTGTTGTTAATATAGGTTGACAATGGAACGTCAATCTTTTCCAATAATACATGACATCTGAAAGATGAATACTTATTAAAAGAAACTTAAAATATAATCTCAATAGCAGAATTATTATATATCGGTAACAAGAATGTTGATTATCTCTACCACTTATTTTGTTTATACCGGATTATAAGCAGTTTATTTATTCAACTTATTAATTCATATTCTTGTTTTCATTGGCAATTAATCGTTACTAGTCATTTCCACATAATATTACTTATAAACCAATTTCCATACGTATATCTAGAATCTAGAAAGTTGTCGCGGCACGTATGACACTCGGTAGGATAAAGCGATTCTGACAATATCACACTTTTAAATCGGTTCAAATGTTTAAAAATTATGTATGCGTTTAAAAGTGGAATAACGAAACGGAAAACATCCATAGATGAAACCTGAACACACTTTTTTTGGGCGGTAGTGTAAAAAAGATTAATTTGGCTACCACTCACTCCAATTACTCATTAATCGGGTAGAATCATTTTTCTTGCAAAAGTTTAATCTGAACCTAAATATATTTATTGAATCAAATTATCTTATGTTATTTTATTGTATACTGGTATAGTGGCCCTATATATTTATTGTGTATTTGTATATTGTATATTTGCGTGATTGTATAGTGGCCAGATTTTGGATAGCTATGGCTACTTTATATAAAAACTAGCTTGACCCGTGCCCACTTCGTTGGGCAGTAAAACTTTTTACCTGTGATGAAATTATGAGTGTGGTTCGGTTAGTACTGTGTGCTATGATTTATATCCCGACTGCCAAAAGAAGGGTTACATTGTTACTGCATATGTACATATGTATGTATGTATTTGCCTGCCAATTTGACTATAATACCGTTATTTATGAGTGTCTTATTTAGGAGCGTATTATCTCTTTAACTATTTATGCAGTAAAAGGGAAATTATATTCAGTAAAAGGGAAAAGTCTTGTGGTTTAAACACTTGAGACGATAAATTTACTTATTTTGATAAGAATTCATAATTGTTGATAATGACCAATAAACATAACCTAACGATTTAAATTATTTTTTTATTATAAAATACTACTTTTTGTGACCTTAAGTTAGACATATGCTGTTGCTGACTTGTAGGTATTATCAAGCTCTACAACTTTTCTTTAAAACTTAATCATATATCTCTCATCGTTAGTTAGAAACATTTTCGTTCGACTGCTTATTCTCCGACTTACTTTGCAAATCCGACTACCACGAAAAGTCTTTTCATTTTAATATATAGCCTATGACACTTACAAATAACGTGGCTTTCTATTGGTAAAAGAATTTTCAAAATCGGTTCAGTAGGTCCAGAGATTACTTCCTACAACGTCACAAACTTTACCTGTTATAATATTAGTATAGATGTATAAATTATAATACCACTTAAACAAATCATTCCATTTTACAAATTAATGACCCCAGATTGTTAAAATAATTACTTTCAGATAGCAGACACGTGAAGAACACGACGCGGCATCCGAAATGAATGCGGATTGCATTCATTAACATTTAATATCTGAAAGAATTTCTGTCTTTAGTCCAATAACACGATTCCCAGCGGCTTATTCCTGCAGGATGCAATTGTTAGGCACTTTATATACGTGCCGACAGTTGGTGAACAAAAAAGAATCTTTAGTACGTCGGTGTCGTTTGTGGTGTCTCTTAGCGGAAAGCAATTTCCGTTTTAGCTGTTGAGGAGCTGCCTTATTCAACCGCCGAAATGTGTTTACTTCGCAATGGGCCGTGATATGAGACGCATAACCGTATCGAAAATATTTGGAAGTGTGAATATTTGTGTATCTGAGAATATTACAAATTATGATATAAGTCGCTCGAGGTGTCCAAAGGTTTATGAATTCTTTACCTTTACCTTCACGCTAAGAAAAAGTTATAGTGTATTTTATTTAAAAACCCAATAATGGCATTAAAGATTTTGACAATATAGAATTTTCTCAATTCTCTTGACTTTATTGACTGTCTTTATTCTTCATTATTTCTATTATTGACTATTATATCACTGTGAATATTTATTCTGACTATTAGCGATGGACTATTATTAATATTACTAACGTGTTACTATTTCTATATTTTACATTCTTTTTATTACTGTCCATATGATAATTTGTGAAATTACCAAATAAGTTTGATTGATTATTAGTGCGTTCATATTATAATTTGCGAAATTATTGTATACTTAACCTACATAATTCGCGCTTAAATGTGTAATGTGTAAACCTTCACATTATTATTCGTTATAATATAGGTACATGTATACATATTTTAGTAGTAATTAGTATTGACTTTAAAAAGTGTAGAAATTCCTATCAGCTGGTTTAAATAAATAAAAAATAAAATAGGAATGTTGGATGCACGCTAGTCACAAAGGTATTTTCTATTCCCAGCATTGTAGCACGTTTTTTGTGGTGTTGTTTAAAGGCATATCCATGGGAGGTTCGTTGAGCAGTGTCGACTACAACGGGCGAACCCGTCACCTTGGGCTGGTATAACGATATCTGATCGTTCTTTCAGCCGTGCGAAGACTTAGAGACTTAGAGGCAATTGACAATTCACAATCTAGCTCAGCCAACTAGCCAGCGAGAGCAGCCATCACTACCCGGCACCGGCTAGTTAACCCAGCGGCCAGACCTAACGCCCTCGATACCAGTTATGGCCAGATTTCTCCGGCTTCTGAACTGGTTACAGGTGCGCGATCCTCTCCCTAGTGTAGCGATGATCGGTGTATACCGAATCTATCACGGACCACGGCATTTCTTGTCCGGCTTTCACCCGATATCGGGTAGCCGAATGTTCATTTCCAGAGCGGCTGCCACTAGGTAAATGCCCCCGCTTTATAGGAAACAATACTGCTTCCAGACTCCTGGTCCTGAAGGTCAATTCCAGACGGAGATATCCTGCCAAAACTGGTAGTCAGGGGACGAGGCTGGCCGCTGGTTACCTTTGCAGGTGCCTCGCCGTAAGGCGTTGGCCTATGACGGGCAGGTGGCGGAGCTTGACGGTGGATTGTTTTGTCCTAACTCTTTTGCGCTCACCTTACGGGAGACAGAACGATACATTTCGTTGAAACTTCCTGAGGTGACGGGTTCGCCCGTTGTAGTTGACAATTCTAGTTGCTTCGAGACTCCACCGACTGTCAGTCGGAATGCACAATCGATTGGCTGATGCTGGGCGGTGCGCAAACCGTCCAGGAGCGCCCAAAGGTTGACTCTTAGGGGAAACTGGCCCGCAGGCAAGCTCACACTTCTGCGTGGAGGCCGACCCTAAACGCATGAGTCTAACTGGGCCCATTAGCTCCCAAAGGGGGAGAGGGTCGGTCTGATATGAGAGGATACTTGCGTAGTTCAGGCTTTCTTCGTTCAGATTTTCTTTCAGTGAGAATGATTTTTGTTAAAAGGGGGTAGGGATAGAAAGGTTAGTGGTGAGGGGTGTGGGATGGAGGAAGAGAAGGGAGGGAAGAAGAGGGGGAAGGGGGGAGAGTGATGGCCGGGGGAGGGGAGATGTCTTAGGGGGTGTAAGGCTTTTGAGGGATGGTGGGGTTGGCAGTGGGGCGAAGAAGTGGGGCAAGGGGTTTGGCGCGTGATGGTGGTCGTCTGCTTGTCGGTAAAGTCTTGGGGTGATACAACAGTTTTTTTTCCTCTGTCATCAGTAGAAGTAACACACACACACGCAATACTAACTGATTTCCACCGCAGGATATTGCTCATGCCGTAAGACATAATTTAGGTACGTCCTTAAAATAAGGGAGTAGCAATTTCGAAAAAGAAAACGAATTATCATTTATTTTTGATTAACAGATCGAGTATTGATAAATTTTCGAATGATCTATGTGTGGGTTGGGAAGACGAAGAAGTAGATCGATCTGCTTCGTGCAACGGCTTGAGTCATGGTGCAGCAGGAGAAGGGGCTGATGCACCTAGTGAAACAACACGCGCTCTCAATTAAGGCTCTTAGCTCCATGTCACTTACGAATGTCAGACACAATACTTCATAAGTCTTTCGGATTGAAAGTTGGCAAAGAAGAGTGGCGCTCGTTAAGATAGGGCGCTATCGCCGTAACATGTGTTCTCACGTGGTGCGGCGGCATAAGTAGACATCCATGTCTCAGGCGGCGCCGAGACAAAAGTGCATCAAGCGGAGACGGTGTCAGAGGGCGAGACACGTCAGAATCATTCATGCCGACAAGAAGCGACGTAAACGTATGCAAGCGGCTCGCTTCGCTAGAGAGGCCGACCGAATTCAGATTCAGTTTCTGTTAAGGATCCGAAAAAATCGATTTCGTTGAAACAGTACCGCCAGGACTCTAACGATAGGAAAATAAAATACTAAAATTCATAGTTTTAAATATGAAAGTTTATATTTTATGTATACACACTCTTTTTTTTACACTGTGTTTAGGCTGCTAGTAATATATTGCTATGTGGCAATAAGCTAGCCGTTTAGTGTATGTTTTATGTGCAAATAAAGAGTTTATTATTATATAATTAAACAGTGTAGGTCCTAGAGATACAATTTGGGAACTTTCCAAGAAAATTAATAGGGTCTCCGATGTTGGTCATTTTATTTTTGCAAAAATAATGCATGTCTGTAAAGATTTCTCTTGCTCAATAACATCAATGACTGCCGTAATATAAACCAAGTAGTAGTAGTAGTAGATGGAGTGGGGGGCTTGTTACCAGCCCTTGATGTCACCTAGATCTGTAAGGTCTTTTGTAACTACCCACTGTGTGATTAGGTCAGTGGTCAGCTAGTAGCCCGGTACTTCTTACCAGTCCAAGCAGGTCACTGACCTTCAAGTTGGGCAGATCGCTGGGTTCGAGAAAGGCTCGTCCCAGTAAACTGTGTCTTTTGGCGGCGAGCCCTGGACAGCGACCAACAATGTGTATGCTGTCTTCAGGTTCCTCGCCGCATATTCGGCAATCCTTGCTCTCAGTCAAACCAAGGTTGAATAGATGAGCTCTAAGGGTCGTGTGTCCGGTGAGGAGACCGATAGTGGTTCTAAGGTTCTTCTTGCTCATGTCAAGTAGGGCCTTGGTTTTCTTCTGTAGTGGTTGCTCCATCATGGCTTTTGCCTGGCGACATCCCTGACTCTGTTTCCAGGAAGCCCGATGTTCCTGCTCCAAGCAGTCCCTGATGATTTTCTTACCTGTAGCGAAGGGGACCCCTACAGCTGGCTCCACTGGGCAGTCCAGTGTGCCCAGTTTTGCCAGTCTGTCGGCCTCTTCGTTTCCGGGTATGCCTTGGTGACCTGGTATCCATATTAGGGTGATTTTGTTGGATTTTCCCAATTTGTTGAGCTCCTGCATGCAGTCCCAGACCACAGAAGATTCTGTGGTGGCTTTAGCCAGAGCGTCCAGTGCTGCTCTGCTGTCAGAGCAGATGAGGATTTGTCTGTTTTTTACCTCAAGTCGACTTTGTAGTTTTATGCATTCCAATATGGCAAGTACCTCGGCTTGGAAAACCGTAGCGTATTGTCCAAGGGGGATGCTGATTCTGTGGTTGGTTTTGGGTCCGTACACGCCTACCCCAAAACGTCCATTTGTTCCTGAGCCATCGGTGAACCAGGCGTCTGCGTTGTGGCTTTGAAGCCACTGCGGATTTTTCCATTCTTCCCTGGTGGGGATTAGGATTTTATAGGATTTCTCTACCGATTTTTTTTTCCGTAGTCGATCCTGGGTAAGAGTGAATGGGCTTTTGTGGAGGAGGTTTAGCTCAGGATGATTGTGCCCTCCTCGCTTCCACTCGCCCAAACACTGCAGTCTGTATGCTGTAAGTCTGGCGGAGTGGATGATGAGCTTGTCCAGAGGCGGGCAGCAGAGTGCCACCTCTAATCCCGCTGTTGGGGTGGTCTTCATGACGCCAGTTGCAGCCCTCAGGTAGTTACCTTGAAGGCTTTTAAGCATTTTTAGTGTCTCAAGTTTTTCACCCTGGACCACCAGACTATTGCAGCATAGGTTAGTCTAGGCAGCAGTACTGCCCTGTAGAGCCATAAGGCGACCCTGGGTTTGAACCCCCAGGTTTTTCCCATGACTCTTTTGCACGTCCACAAAGAGGCATAGAAGGTTGTTCTCTTGCGCTCGAGGTGGTGCTTCCAATTGAGCTTTGGGTCTAGATAGACTCCAAGGTATTTGACTACTGTAGCGTATTCTATCTCCTTATCCCAGAGCTTGAGACACTCAACGGGTTCGGGTTTATATTTTCTGGGGAAAATCATGGCCTTAGTCTTGCTTGGATTAGCGGACAGACCTATGGTCTGGCACCAGTCTTGGGTGGTCTTAAGTGCTTTGTCCATGAGCTCCTTAAGTATTGATAGGAAGTTTCCTCTTACTACTATGGCCACGTCATCAGCGTAGCCGTAGACAGAGAAGCCTTGGTTTTGTAGATCTGTTAGGAGTTCGTCTACAACGATGCTCCACAAGAGGGGGGAGATGACTCCACCCTGTGGACAGCCCTTAGCAGGGATTCCTGTGATGGAGGTGTCGCCTTGATAGACGGTCAGATTCCTATTTGATAGCATACTCAATGTCCAGTCAATGATGGTCTCTGGTATTCCTCGTCTGTGCATAGCGTTTTTTATATTTGCATATGATGTGGTGTCAAATGCTCCTTCGATGGCCAGGAATACTCCCAGAGCGTAACCTTTCGCCGCTAACTGTGTCTCTATTGTGCTCACCAGGTGATGTAGGGCAGTGTCCGTAGATCTGCCCTCCCTATAGGCATACTGAGCATCAGCAAGCGGTTGAAGAGCTAGGTGGTTGGTTTTCAGGTAGCCGTCAACTAGTCTCTCCAGTGATTTCAGGAGAAAGGAGGTGAGGCTAATGGGTCTGTAGTCTTTGGCAAAGATGTGGCCGTTCCTGCCTGCCTTTGGAATGAACGTGACTCTTGCGCTGCTCCAGGCATGAGGGACGTGTCTGAGGGCTATGCTCGCTCTGAGTACCTTTGTTAGAGGGCCCAGCAGCTGGCTTAGCCCTTTTTGTAGTAGGACTGGGTATATTCCATCCGGTCCAGGTGATTTGTAGGGGTCGAAGGAGCTCACGGCCCATTCTACTGCTTTTGGATTAACTATCTTGGCTGCAAGGGCCCACTCCCTGGGCTTGTGGAGCCTCTTGGAGTTCTCCCCTGCGGCAATTGGGTGTGAGGATTCCTGGAAGCCCGGGAAGTGTGTTTCCATTAGGAGCTTCAAGGTTTCCTTGGTGTCGCTTGTGTGCCCCCCCTCTGGTCGTTTAAGGCATCCCAGCTGGGGGCGGTTGTTAGAGCTGAGGATCTTGTTGAGCCTGGAAGCTTCGGAAGCTGTTTCCACGCTCTCACAGAAGTCCCTCCAGCTTCTTCGTTTGGCTTTAACAATGGCCTTGTTGTATTCGTTTCGGGCGTTTTTGTATTCCTCCCAAAGATGTTGCGAGTTAGTGTTGTGATTTCTTGCCCTATTGAAACACCTTCTGAGCGTAAGCCTGAGCTTGGTCAGCTCTGGGTTCCACCATGGGACCTTTTTTGAGAGGTTTTTTTGTTTCAAAGGACAATTCTGCTCGTAGGCGTCTATAACGGCATTAGACAGTGATTGTGCAGCTGTTTCTAGTTGCTCTTTGGTGTGAAATCGATTCGGAGCCGTGGTGAGCTTGATAGCCAGGTCCCTATCGAATCCTTCCCAGTTGGCATTTCTAGGGTTGCGAACCCACTGAATTTCCAATGAGTGCCGAAGCGTTAGATGGATCTGCCTATGGTCCGAGCCTGAGGGTTCATCTGAGACCCTCCAGTCTTGAACCAGGTCGGCCACTTCTTTTGTGCAGATCGTGATGTCCAATACCTCCTGTCTTCTTGAGTCTATGAAGGTAGGTTCTGTTCCTCTGTTGAGGATGGTGAGTT
Organism: Micropterix aruncella; assembly: GCA_944548615.1. Lineage (NCBI taxonomy): Eukaryota > Metazoa > Arthropoda > Insecta > Lepidoptera > Micropterigidae > Micropterix > Micropterix aruncella. Next base: position 17,444,725 of record OX155957.1, on the reverse strand, counting down.
TATTGCCTAGGATAAAGTCATGCAGGCTTACCCCCCTCGGGTTTATGTTGGAACTACCCCAGCACACGTGGTGGGAGTTCGCATCGCAACCCAGAAGGAGTTGGAGCCCGCGTTGTTTCGCGTTGTTTCGTTAGGTCATCGCCGCTGAGTTGTGGCAGAAAAGTGGCTGTGACGCCCTTAGTGACCACGCAGGTCCTGAGTTTCCGAGTCGGTTGGGCCTTATGAATGGTTCCGCAACCTCCTAATCCACTTATAGTATCCCTAACAATCCAAGGTTCTTGGATTAGTGCTATACTTGTCTGCGCCACAGCCATGCTCCTGGTTAATATCGCCGAGGCGCTTTTGCTGTGGTGCAAGTTGATCTGGATTATGGGGACTTTTAGGTGGTTCATTTTGATGTACCTCCCTCCGTTCCCTCCACTGCGTCCGACTCCTTCCTAGGCTTATTATCGACCAACCTTACGGATGCCCGTGCTAGCCCACAGTAGGGTCGGAAGTTGCAGGCCCTGAGAGTGGCCAATGAGGAGTTGCTCACCAGACAGGCGAAGTGGACGCTCGAGGCATCCTTCTTCGTGCTCCCCCTGGCGACGGCCCACCCATCGGTCTTCAGACCTGGGTTTTGCTTGTCGAGGAGTAGAAGTACTTTCTCGACAGTGTACTTGGGCTCCTCCACGTGGACCACCACTCGATGGCGTTTGGGCAGCTCATCGACCGGCAGCACACACACGGATTCCCCTTGGACGAGTAAGTCCGTGGAAAGGCTTCTGAGCCAGTTCCCCGTCTCCTCATCTGCGCACGAGAAGACGATTGCACCGTCCCTCTCCCAGCTGCCGGTAAAGGATGGTGTTTTAGTGCCAACAGGAATTTCCATGATGGCGTCAACAATCTTGTCCCGGATGGCTTCTACATATGTCGCCGGCTTCAAGTTTTTTGTCAGGGTAGCCCCTTATTATGAGGGCTAGCCTGAGGAGTCCTTTTGTGGCCTGGGCGTAAGAACCTTGGTCGGAGACTTTCGGTCTTTTCCCTGTCGCCTGATGGGAGGGGCTTGGGGTGTTTGGCCCTTGTCTGGAGCGTTTAGGAGCCCCAGGGGCCTCTGCAGTCCCGTCCACCGGCTTAGAGTTAGCACTGGAGGCTCGGGGGTTAGCAGTTAGTCCCTCTCTCATCATTTTTTTGTAACGACGCCTTGCAGCGCCGTTATATCTAATGCGGGTTTTGGGTGGGCTTTTTGATGGGCCCGCCCCCGCGTTGGGTGCCTCCTGTGGTTCGCTTTGAGACAAAGCCACCCCCTGGAGAGCATCAATTACGTTTGTATTTGAATTAGAATTATTTGTTAGGTCCATATAAGTTCCCACGAGTGCCGCGGTAGAGCGATATCACCCGGACAGAGCCGCGTATGACCGGGGCTTGGCTTATACTACCCGGAGGACGCCCGGTATCCGGGAGGCACCGTAAGAGACGCAAAACTCCCTGCGCCATGCAGCCATTAGCACGGTAGCTTACACCTCGGCTTGGAGAATTGGTCCGCGGTGGGGCCTTCCACACACAGTGTATTAGCCACCACTACCCGAAGAGCACCCGGCCTCGGGTATCATCCCTCGAGCCGGGATCCCTCTTCGGGCGTTCTCCTATCCGCCACCTGGAGACGCGCCCGGTTGGTGCTCAGCCGCCGGGCAATATAAACCAAAAATATAAATAAAGTTTCAGTTTATGAGATCCCATTTAATAAGTTAATAATAAAAACACATTGTTAAAAACAAGCTATTTTTAAAATAGTGTGTCCCGAGCTTACCTTGGGTGCAGCTAAGGTAAGCCACCAGGTAAGCCACTAGTAAGGTACCATAAATGGATCATAATTGAATGCGTATACAAAATTTCGTGACAGTGCTGTTGGCCGTTGAGGAGTCCCCTCGTCAGGAGCCGATCCTAGTTGTAAATTTGCCCGGCTTTTCACCCGGAAACGGGTAGGCGAATGGTCGTTTCAAGAGTAGTCGCCGTAAGGTTAACAACTACCACCGCTCTATAGGAAACAGCACTGTTTCCAGACACCCCGGGTGTCGGTCGGAATGCACGCGAAAACCCTCCAGGAGCGCCCGAAGGGTGATTCGTACACGGGGTTGCACTTCTGCATGGAGGCTGCCAGATGGGTGTTGACCCGTGAGTTTGGCCGACCCTTACACATGTGTCTTAGTAGCCTCCAAGAGGGCCTATTAGCGCCCAAGCATCACAAGTTCACGAAAACAAATTTTACCTGAAATCTATTTCTCATAGTAAAATAATGTATATTTATTTCGGTCGACCTCTACTTGGCAACGGCTACGCCAAATGTCTCTCGACGACCCGCACACCTCTACGGCCGCGGCCTTGTCAAACTTTTACTCTGCGGGCGCCCACTATGCTGATTGCCATTGACATTGAGGCTAGTTGGGTGGTTCGGTCGCAATTAATCGACGGTTTGCGGGCTTGCGGTCTTGCGGTGAGCAATTTAAAATAAAATTCCTCCAACCGAGGATATTTAGTTCTTCATACACACTAAAAAAATACTCCTATTTTTTTAAATAAAAGTATGAAGTTTCACGTTATTATTTAATCTGTGTTATCAATTAATCTTTTATATCCTATGTGCAACACAAGTAGAAATGTCAATAAAAGCAACCAAAATAGCTTTACAGGTTTTTGATTACGATTTTTAAAATAACATCCTTGTGTCAATTTCTAAGTCTGTAAGTTGATGAACTCTCAAAAAGAGTTTTCCCAAAATTCACGACATATACCTGATCTTACTTTGTAAGGTCCCGAGATCGATTCCCGACTAGGTCACCATTTAGCGTTGGGATAAAATTAACGGAATTGCATTTCAATTCTGTGGATCGAATGCAATAACAAGACAAACACACGTACTCTCATATTTTACGCACACACACACATATATATATATATATATATATATATATATATATATATATATATATATATATATATATATATATATATATATATATATATATATATATATATATATATATATATATATATATATATATATATATATATATATATATATATATATATATATATATATATATATATATATATATAATTGGATGAAGGGTGAGCGTTTACTAGTTGAAAAATGGGCCCAACTTAAACCTACTCCTCTTTCCGCAAGTGAGAGGCATTCATCATTCTCGTTAACACCTAAAGCATTCCCGAATCCGATCAAGGGAATCCTTCGTCACGATGTAAGTGGCTTTTATAATTATTTACTTTATAATCATCTTATTGATCAATTCTAAAAAGAATATATACACAAAACTATCAAATATATATATATATATATATATATATATATATATATATATATATATATATATATATATATATATATATATATATATATATATATATATATATATATATATATATATATATATATATATATATATATATATATATATATATATATATATATATATATATATATATATATATATATATATATATATATATATATATATATATATATATATATATATATATTAATAACCCTTCCCCCCACCTCCTCGATTGTGAAATTTCACAAAAAGAGTATAAACAAACTTCCTGGTCCGCACTTATAAAATTGAATAAAACCAAAAATTCGCTATTTGACAAAATTATATACACTGCAATATAAGACCACGTATTTTCGCGAATTTCGACCAATTATTTTCGCAGCAAGGGATAATGTTTTCTCAGTCATTTCAGTCGCATGACTATCTGGAGGTCTTCTTCCAGTTTATATGATTCTGTGGTTTTCTTACAATTTTTTTTGTTATATATTTGAATTTATTGTTTTGTTGCATATTAATATCTACCGAATATAATTTAAAACAAAAGTCATAACGCACACGACTGTTCAGTATACACAAAATAATCATTAATTAAATTTATAACACCACTCCACTACTCAAACACCCGCAATAGTTAGAGTCACATTTTGTTCGAAACCATGTTTTGTTCTAGTGAGTCGTTTTAATGATCTCAAAATTTTTCGATTTCAGAGTACATGACCTGAGACACTTGCCATTTCTAAGATTCCATTTGAGTTAACTTTTTATTTATATTATTTATTTTGCTTAGGTTTAAATGTAAAGATGAGTGATAAGGAAGTACATATATGTTTGTGTGTGTGTGTGAGGGTGTGTGTGTGTGTGTGTATGTGTGTGTGAGAGAGTGGGTGTGTGTGTGTGTTGTGTGAGTGTGTGTGTGTGTTACTTATGGGAAAGTTAGTCCGAGGCGTGAGGATAGGTATATACCCTTTATAATATAGCGGACGGTATTAAATGTGACGATCGCGGCCGAATTCTTGCGCCATTTATCCAAAGAGGCGCCCTCGCTGCTGGTAATTTGAAGCTGATTAATGGCTTCATTTTAGAAGCGATTATGCTGGCGCGGGATCCTCCGGCGAGGAGTGTGCTCGGTGTGCTAGCCTTGAGCGTGAATTAACAAACGTAATCAGCCCGGCCGCGCCTGCAACGACAGCCCTGATTAAGTGGAGTTCTGAGGAGAAGTTCCCGACTTCCTTTCACCAGGAGAATGTTATGAGAATATTCTCTGTCTTGAAATAAAAACTCTGTGTAATGAAACTGTATCAGGCCTATCTCATCGATAGTCAAGGTCCCTCTTGTTTGAGGGTAAGTTTTGAGGATTTTTAATACTTTCATGCACTCTCCTTACTAACATGTGGACGTGCCTTTCAATTCCAAGAGACATTTTGGTGGACCTGATTGTTTTTATAGCGACTTAAGTTACAAAAAAATAATTGCTAAGTTGAGAAGCAAAGTGAGGGGAACGGGGTCATGAGCCATGGATTGCTCATGGACACGTGTTTGTGATTTTACCCTTTTACATCTATATATACATAAATTGGCCTATGTTATACATATTTTAATAAATACAACCGATAGTTGATAACTCATAAAATGAAAGAAAAAAACACGAGATAAAATTATTGATATCATCAGAAATATACATATATCATTCAATAATTTACCTATCTCGTTATGAAGGCAAATACTGAGCGCTTTCAAACTAATCCGCGCGTGTTACTTACTACCTTTTTGTTACTAACGTCTTGAAGTCACGGCATCAGTTTTAATTAGGTGTAATATATAATTTATTGGGAACAATAAAATTTACATAAGTAGGCCTATTATATTCGATGAATATTATTATAAATCCTGTAGGAGTGACGAATTAAACCTATAATCATTGGGTCATCACAAACCTAGCGGATCAAAAACGCACGTATTTAGAAAAGACTATCATACACCTTGTTATCTCGCGGTTAAGGCGTTGGCCCCTTACGGGCATGTGGCGGAGCTTGACGGTGGACTGTTTTGTCCAAGTCTTCTGCGCTAACTTCATGGGAGATAGAACGACTAATCGCTAAAACTTCCTGAGGTGACGGGTTCGCCCGTCGTAGTTGACAACTCTATGTATACTAAATTTATTCTATATACTGAATACTTTATGTATTTATTCATATAAATAGTTGTATCTATATAGTTTAAGTAATTATCCATATATATTGGAACATTTAAATGAAGACGATTCTTATAGTTGAAGAAGACGTTTCCAGAAATGTGCAATTAATATTATCTACCATACGGTTGAATGTTTAGCGTATATCTAAAGAAATAATATAACTTCATTTAAAACACATTATCAAACAAATTTATCACAACAGAAAATGTAAATTGTAAGGTGCCGGGAATCAAACTCGGAACCTTACACAGAAAGATCAGGCGACCTAGCCGCTATGCCATCGGATCTTTTCAGAAATGAAAGATCAGCTTTGCGATATCTCCGCTATATAGTATTGTGGTAGCTTGTTGCTCGAGGCCCTATCACAATTAGCAATCTAATATTCCTCTCGCTTTCTATATCCGGCGACTAAAAGCTGATAGTTTTGTTTGAAATTTGAATTAATTACGGCTAACTTCAATAGTCAGGGATGACTAATTTATTCTGTCTTTGACGTGGCCGTCGGTGTCATAACAATAGTTGGCGATCGTGACTATCCGCTACGTGACATGTTTGGTACACCGCAGTTGTCTTTCATTATGACAACGTGGTGAATTAATTAACTCGTATTGTTGTTTACAACCTTTATGACTGCTACCAGTTTTACCTTTTCAAATAAATGTCATTGGGAGAATCGTGATGTTTCTGCTATGATATTACTTTTACACAGGTATTAGAACTTACGAAGATTTTGGGAATTCAATTGTATTTAATACAATACAATACGACAATATGCAAAGAATATTTCAGCAAGGCAAGGGCAATGACTATGTATTCGGCGTTCATATACCTACCAGTGGGTAATGTATGCTAGACAGCACCTCGCAGAAACTGCAATTAATGCAGACATTCACTCGCATCATACCCGCGGTAGCTCCCTTTTACGCATACCCCGAATACGACTGGCAAAAGTACAGAAAAGCTACTTGTACCTTAGAATTAAATTCTATAATCTACTCCCTACAAAATTTAAACAGCTGGAGGACATAAAATGAAAAAAAAAACATCAAGGAGATGCTGACCACCCTTTCTATAATCTGGCCGAATTTGAGGGCCATGATTTTTCAAATATTGTGCCCATTTAAATTATGTACTTAAAAAGTAGAGCCTTATTGTCTGATTATTTTATATGGTCTTAGATCTGTACTTTTAGTTTAAAATGCATAACGTAGATTTAATTTGATTATTTAACATTTTACTGACAATTTGAATATTACGATGAATAATTTTACTACGTATCTTTTCGAATTACTAACTACTTCAAATATTAGGCTCCTATTTTGATTATTTATATTTATAGTTTGACAATCTAGTAGTTAATTCTTAACTACCTATGTGTTCAGTAAAGAGTAGTAACGAGACTTACTACTTAACCCAATTATTTTGACACGTCCAAGAGCGGTTTTTAGCCGTCAATTGGACACGACGAAAATGTAAATGTAAATGTAAATTTGCGAGATATCACCCGTATATTTCGCAGTAGTATAATAGGAAGCATGATTTATTTTAACACTAAAACGCCGCTAAATAAAAAAATATCTGTTTCTCAAATTTGTATATTTGTGATAAACTCACTAAGATGTTATTATGTCCAATTTCATAAAAGCGTAGAGAGATACATATATTTGACATATATATTTGACAATACTGAACTATGCGATTTTGTCTTACCGCGATCTGGCTAAAGAACTGCTGAAACAACTCAAAAGTTTTCAGAATGTTTGCATACGATTCATCTTCGATCTACGCAAGTATGACCATGAGTACGAATTTAGGGCACAATTGAAGGAATCGATTATTCGGCAAGAAGAAATATTCATGTAGTTTCACTTCTTTTTCGAGTTCTCTCATCCTCTTCACCATCCCATGTATTATAGACCTCTTCGAGACATCTTCCTGCAGCCTTACAGCCTCTACAGCTTCGTTCGGGCTCTGACAAACTTTTAAAAGCCCCTTCCCACCTTTGCACAGGTTGCACTGTTCTCGTATTCTTTTGGCGATCATGTTGCGATGCTGTGGAATGGTCTCCCGGTTGACATAAGGGACTTACCTTATGCATAAAATCGGCTTAAACAACACTAACTCTCTCACAACATACACAGCTAATTAATATATAACCTTCTTTTCCTTCGTCTCTCCTATCTAAACTATCGCCATCTGGGCATAAATAAGAACTTTTTTTTTACTTTTTAGGTTTTTAATATCCTTGTTTTTAAATAGCTTTGTTATGCGATAAGCGAATTATTTTTCAAAGATTAGCTGTGTAGGTTGCCAGGTATTGATTTTATTAAAAACAATATCGAATTCTGTATTGAATCTTTATCGAAACATTTCACAAATACAGAGGTTTTATTTTATTAATAACAAAAATGCAATACTTGAATTATATCAGAACCAGAATCAGAATCAGAAAGGTCTTTATATTGACGTATAGGAATGTCATGTAAATCACGAATCTATTTGTATTTACTTTTAATGGATATATGGTCATACTTATACATTAAATTATTTAAAATTAGAGAGGCCAGACCAAATAGTATTCAAACACATAATAATGTAACATATCATTATAATATATTCATTTGTATACATATATTTATATACTTATTTATTATATATTCATAAAAATAAAGGTATATTATATATTTTTAGGGATATAGTGTAAATATGAAGGAAAAGGGTAGGCAGGTAGGCGTTTTTTGAATATAGAATGAATGAAAATCTCTTTGTTGTTTCAAGTAATATTATTACAAACACAGAATTGATAGCAAATTATAGAAATAAAGATATCAGAATAATGATATTATAAACATATAAAAAAGGAAATCAGAATTAAATAATAATTTTATTGTGTATTATAGAACAATAGCGATAAAACAATTGTAACTGAAACAGCGAAACGATAACGATACAAATAAGTGAAAGAAAAAGGTGCAAATACATATATGGTTCATAAAAGTATCAAAGTGATCATGTAACCAGAGGATTATTTAGGTTTAGCTGCCCCGTGACATTCATAGCTGAGCGACATGCATCAAACAGTAAACCATTTTAGAAAAACATAGGAAGTGTCAGGTATTATATAATTTCAGCAAGCCGGCATATCAGCAGAGCTGAAAATAAAATAAAAAATGTTAAACATTCTTCAAAAACGTTAACACATATTAACAAAAATGTAAAAAAATCACTTCTCAGCGAAGAGCGCTCGTAGTGTTAGTAAACATCATGTTAATCAAGATAGTTATTATGTTTTTTTGCTTAGTAGTATGAAGAATGCAAACATGGTATTCCAAATACAAATTAGGAATTATTTGGCAAGGCAAAACAAGCGCTTTGTGTTTTTTTTATTCCTTATTACGTAGAAAGAACTACGGACGAAAGAAGAAAAATTAAGGTATTTTTTTTTATGAAGGAAAGTATCTACCTATATAACATTTATTACTCGCGTTATATATGTACAGTTGCTTACGAGTACGTAATCACGAATTGAAATTATTAGAAAAAGCTATCTTTGCAGTATATAATAGGTTCAAATTTAAAAAGTTTATTTATTCCAAAAAAACCCGGCGAGGGTATAGAACTTACAATTAATAAATAAATTTTTTTATAATATTCATATTTTAAACATATTATATATCTGGTAAAAATAACATTAAATCACCTTAGAAATCTGAAAGTCAATAAACTATACAAAATCAACCATTACATTGTAAAAATATTAAAAAGAGCATTAAGAAATATCAAAAATAGAAATACAAAATACAAAAAAAGAGTAGAAATCTATAAATAAAAAAGAAAAAATAATAGAAAGGCAAATCCATTGAACGATCTTGAAAATAAATAAATCAATAATAATAATTATCAAGGAGTCCAATTTGGAAAGAATCAAATAATAATCAGAGTAAAAATATAAAAATAAAAATACAAGCAATAATTCCTAAATCATGTTACATAATCAGTAAGTAAATTGTCTATAAAATGAAGTGTTCAGAATAGGATTAAAATGGAAGTTAAATAAAATAAACAAGTAGTCGATTGTGAATATAAATTTTTTAAAGTCCGTGCCATATAGACATTTTTGCAATAACAATTCCTTGGTGAGTTTTTTAAATAGTGCATATGTTTGTATATTTTTAAATTCCTCTGGTAACACTGGTCGACATTTTTTTTTAAGTACAGTCCCTAAAGCATAGCTAATTTTTTTTATATGTATTTACTATCCTTAAACACAAAATGAAAGAAAAAAAATATTTTACAGGTCAGGTTTTTTTATTATTTAACAAAGTGTTTTTACATAATTCTGTCATAATATGACGGGTACTTACTTAACAAAATTTCAAATTTAATTATAATTTAATTTGTTTTGCTCCTGATTTGTGCTTGTGAGTATCTTGAGAGTCTCTCTGCAGGGTCCAGCAATAGTCAGCCAGCATAGATGCGTTCCACTTTCTTTGGTATCGCCTCTCCATAGCCTCAATGTCCTGGTGAAATCGATCGCCGTGCTCGTCACTGACATCTCCTATATTTTCGGGAAAAAAAATTAAGTGAGAGTGAAGAAAGATTATTTTTAGTGACATGTTACATCCCATATTTTTATAGGCCATGAGCATTTCAGATACAATGTTGATATAGTCTTCACTTTTATGATTTCCAAGAAAGTTCTCGACAACATTCTTGAAGGCCGACCAAGCGGCTAGCTCATCTGGTCTCAACACTGTTTTAAAATTCAGATCAGTCAAGATGTCCCTTATTTGTGGTCCCATGAATATTCCTTCTTTAATTTTTGAGATCACAGATCACCCGTCAAAGACCAACGCCTTACGCGAGGCACTGAAACGTAACCAGCGGGTCGCCTCGCCCCTGACTATCAGATTTAGCCCGATTCCTCCGGCCTCAAGTCTGGTCACGGATCGAATTCGTTTGCGAGGCCTCTACCTAATGTAAGCGGTAATTCAGTTCGAATTTATCGCGGACCGTGGCATCCTTTGCACGTCTGTACACGTGGAATCGTTTAAGAGTGGCTGGCAATAGGTCAATAACCACCCCTGCGTCATAGTAAACTGTAAGTCGTTTCCAGACTCCCCTGGTTATTATCCGGAGTGCAGAGTCGATAGGCGGCGCCATACGATGCGCAAACCGCCCAGTTGCACATGAAGAATATTACCCGGAGGAAAGTGACCCGCCTGCATACGATCAAGAGTCCTTACCAGACTCTTACTTTTACGTGAAAGCTATCGAATGGGTGCTGAACCGTGAGTTGGGCCGACCCAAAAAGGGAGGAGTTAGCAACCAACCATTAGCGACCGCTAGAACAAAACGAAACGCCTTCTACTACAGATTTTCCACTTTCGATTATACAGTTTAAATTTATTTTAATTTGTTTGTACAATCCCACTTACGTCACTCAAGGACAAGAGCACTCGCGAAGGAATCCAAAAAGACTAATGCACCCATTATCAAGGAACTAGGCACGCGCACCCGCCGAGAATACATTTCGGCACCCATATCCCGACAAACGACGCCATGCCGTAAGCGCAGTCCAAACGTCGCTCGGTGCTCGCTTTGTACCGGCCGCGCGCTCAGACTGCGTTTATAAGGGTTCAACGGTTCGTAAAGTATTTTGGTCATGCCCGCGGTACATTTAGCTGCCGTTTTGAGTCGCTGAATTATTGCTTCCGCTGTATGGGATATCAAGGGTAGCGCCGCGCACAACACAAACACAGGGAGAATACTCCGATGGGGCTTGCTTTGATGTGGGCACTTTGGGACAGGTATTTTATAAATAAGACTAAAACGGATTTTACCTCGTGATGTTAAACTCGCCGTTGTCTAGGGTAGACACAGATAGGCAGCTACCCTGACCAACTGGCGGTTGTAACATCGTAGAAACAACAGTTTCCACAAACTCCACGTTACTATAATGTTATTTAGGTATATCAAAAAAGAGGCAATCTTCGTTTTCCTTTAGGTATTTTTGGAGTTTACTCCATAAGAATCGATTTCAATACCCCTGGTATGAGAATTAGATTTTAAAACGAAGACTGCGCGACGTGGATCTAAAATTACGCAGCGAGGACTGCGCGCGTTTCTTTCGCACGCACGCGAGAGACATAGAGAGCTATGTTTTTAACTCGCTCGGGAGTCTTGGATCGAAAATTGCGCAGCGAGGACTACGCGCGTTTCTTTCACACCCACGCAAGAAAAAGATAGGGAGCTTTGTTTTTCAACCCTCTGATACCGGAATCTAGAACGATTCGAGTTGAACAATATAGGATTTAAAAATAATATTATAATAGGCTAGCTGTAGCCATATACAAATGTCATACGATTACAAAAAAAATTTTTTACCCCCTTTGCCTATTTGTTTATTTAATGACAGACTTACTTACAGAGTAAACTTTAGTTGCGCGTCAGAGATGACACGTACATTTTATTTATTTATTTATGTATTTCAATCGACTTCCTCTTCAAAAAGTACGTATTCGACCATGCACAGTTTTAATTACTAAAAGAATTCAAATATTTAAAACGAAAAAAACCGTCTTTATAATAAATAAAATTTTTGTAGTAGGAAAGGCAATTTACACGACAAGCATTGAAGATTATTTCAAAATATAATAATTTAAATAATTTAAATCTTAAAAATAAATAAATTATTAGAGAAATGATTTTACTTATTATGAGAATTTCCTGCCAATATGGATATATTTACAAATAGAACTATCCAATTTCACTATGGAATATTTATTATCATTATTTCTCATTAATTAAAAATTTTGTAATATAATATTTGTTGATATTACTTTAATATTTTAAACATAAAAGCTATGTAATATATCAATACTATCTTGGTTTTGAAATAAATGGATTGATTGATTAAAGTCTGTAATCACATTATTATCAACCTTGTCGTGGGTGACGTTACGATCCCATGTTCTCATTCTATATGACCTTCTTTAGGACCTATTTTATGTCATTTAAATAAATAACTAGGTGAGGCCTTCTTACCTATTTCAATAACTACACATATTTTTCAATCAAAATATTTCGTATCCGCTTCTTTCCTCTGCTTACAAAGGTATTACTACTAATTGAGACGACCACTAATTGAATCTTTTGCGGCTTTAGCTTTTGCTTCAGTAATTATTCTTATTTAAAGAATTTTTGCCTGATTCTCTTTTAAATATTGCCCATTTTATTATTCTAATTTTCCATTTACTATATATTATATATTTAAATACCGATTTGATGTCCATAACCGATTCATAATAATTTCATAACCGATTTGATGTTCGCCGATGATAGCGCCGCTTTCGCCGACACTGATGCCGAAGCAACGGACATTTTATACGACATATCCGGAATTGCTCAATCATATGGATTAAAAATCAATGCGGATAAGACCAAAGTGCCCACTACGGACGGTTCGAAGGTCAGCGTTTACCTCGATGGAGCCCAAATCGAACACGTCCCAGAATTCAAGTATTTAGGATCGTTGGTTACGGAAAAGAAAGTGGCATCGACGGCCGATGTCCATAGCCGGATCGGTCAGGCAACAGCAACATACGCCTCGTTCAAGTGGTGCATATGGAAGCGAACGAATATTAGCATCAAAACCAAAGTACGACTATACCGAACGTTGGTTCTTCCCATTCTTCTTTATGGATCGGAAGCGTGGACGTTACTACAATCGGACCTCAAAAAGTTCGAAGTCTTCCAAATTCGATGCTTGAGGCAGATTCTAGGTGTCTCACTCCGCGACCGAATTCGAAACGAGACCATTAGAGAATGGTGCGCTCTAGTAACAACGAAGTACAAAAACGTCGACTACGATTTATTTATTTATTTATTTATTTAGATACATAGGATTAGGTATACAGTTCATTCATAGGTCATGTAATCTTATAATAATTACATAAATTATTTAATAATTAATATAGGGAGGTTTAACACATCTTACATGACCTTTAGTGCCAATAGCACATCTAACTAGGCGATAATTTGGCCCGTCTCTAGATGTGCATATTTTTATGCAATTTTAAGAAATGAAGTGTTTTTTTCAAATAAATTATTTGGACCCACCACCTGTATATACACATAAATATACCAATTTTATAAAAAATATAGCTATGTAATAAATATATACATTTATAGTTGTAATTTAATAAAATTTAATTAAGAAAAATAGATAAGTGATACTAAATAAATTGTCGTGCGTTGCAAAGAAGTTGATCAGATTTTACATATCCCTTGTTAAGTAGCCATCTATTAAGGTTTGCTTTAAATATTTTTATGTTAGGATAATTTTTCATGTCTCCACTAAGGGAATTATATAATTTTGGGGCTATGTAGAATATATGTCTCTGGGCAAATGTTGTCCTGACTGACGGAATTATATAATTGATACTCGCGGACATTCTTGTGTTCAGATTGTTTTGAGTTCGGGCGTGGTCATCTCTAGATTTGTAGAATGCAAGAAGCGCTTGCTTAATGAATAACTGTTTAGCTGATAGCACATGGGATTGGGAAAATAACAAGGCAGATGGATGACGCCATGTTTGCCGAATGAACGATAATCGCTTGCCACGTAAACTTCTTTGGTGAGACCGTCCGACAGAATGGAGAATTCAGCGATCGGGACCGAAAAAAACCTGGCTAAATAACATTAAAGACGACCTTAAGAATCAACGATTATCGGCTAGGGATGCTCGAGACGTGGCAAAAAATTATCAAGAATGGAAGCGAATCGTGAATGGAGTACGAGATCCAGCGGCACCGACAGCAGCGTATTGGCTGCGAGGGCGACTCCCTCCCCAATCGCCGGCTACGGAATAAATATTAATAAATAATAATAATAATATATTTAATTGTAGTTCCAATGTTCGCAATGAACTCGTTATTTCTATGGGATTACCGCTACAGGACAATTTCTATGTTAAATATAATGTCAGATTAGCATATAAAAAGGCAAATATCAAGTATGAAGTGATTTTTTTCTACAATTTTGCAGTATCATCCTCTGGGAATATGAATTCAGTATTATCTAAATGTCAGCATCATCATCATCATCATCAGCCGGTATACGTCCACTGTTGCATAAAGGCCTACCTCATAGAATACTATGACAAGTGCTCTTAAACCGCCTCTATCCACCAGTATCCTGCAACCGTGGTAATGCCATCTGTCCAACTTGTGGGGTGCCGTCCAACACTGCATTTGCCGGATCGTGGTCGCCATTCGAGAAACTTATTTCCTCAACGGTTGTCGACTCTACGAGTATGGACCTGCTCACTGCCATTTTAATTTAGTAATTTTACGAGCTATGCCCGTGACCTAGGTCCTTCCGCGGATTTCCTCATATCGGATTCTATCACGCAGTGAAACTCCAAGAATAGCTCTCTCCATGACTTTGAGCTTGTGTATGAGGCCAATAGTTAACTACCACGTCTTGAGGGTCTGTGGTACTTGTGACGAAAAGATATGGCGTAGTTTCCTGAATGCTGCCAATCCGAGTTGGATTCTTCGGCAGACCTCCTTGTCGAAGTTAAGTCTGCCTATTTAAATCGTCTGACCTAAATGAACATATTAATCGACAGCTTAAATATTATCGTACCTAACATGTACAGGTATGGGTGCGACATGGGCGTTCGACATGATTGTTGTCTTGCTTAAGTTCATTTTTTAGACCCACCTGTTCGGAGACGGTATTGAGGTTTCTGAGCATTGTTCCAGGATCGTCCATCGATTCCGCCATGATAACTACATCATCGACCAATCAAAGGTGAGTGATGTATTCGCCATTGATGCGATTCCATATCCATTCGAGTTCAAAGGCTTGAAAACATCCTTCAATGCAGATGTGAAAATTTCTTGGTGCATGCATTTAAATACTGTAAATTATGTCTTCAATGCAAGCTTTTTTACGGTGGAAAAAATGGTATGAAAAGAAAATTCCTGTAAAAAGTACAAATTAAATTATTTGTTTACAAAATGACATTACGGGTCTCGAACGAGCCAACAGTGAAATTGCTATTACACTGGGTAACATTCCCCGATGTCAGAATGATGGATGGAATTTAAATTTGAAATTACTCACGTAGCGCCGCATCGCGACGCCTCCTTCCAAAAACAATCGAGAAAAAGGTGACATTGACATTTCTCAAGAAAGTAAATCGCTTCTGTGTTCGACGAGACCGATTGTTCATTTCCACTTACTTTGAGAGGTTTTATTATTTGTCTTCAATTATACTCTTTAAATAAACAATACGCAAAAGCATTGATTATATAGGGCTTCTACGCCGGCGACATGCAGGTGGCGCTGATAGCATTGTCCGGCGAAACTAATAGCAAGTTTTTGTCAATCCATAATTACATTAATAATGAATTGGTTTTTATAAAGGACTGATTGATTATGAAAATCCAATAATTTAACCAATGATAACAATAATGACATTCCATTTTAGTGCCATCTATCGCATTTCTTATGGTCTGATTACATCATAGAAATAATACGGAGGGATATAATGCCATCGATTAGTCTATCTAAACTTTAAAGAGCATAATTATTATGTATTGAAAATTGTATACCAAATTAAAAATTGATTTCTTTTATACTAAATAATATTAAAACAATAAGAGCATTGATTTAAAAATTCGTTTATCATATTATTATTATATTTCGAGATAGGAATAGGTATGTCACGAAAACACCTATGAGCGGTGTCATACATGCTTTACAGTAGTTACAAAATCATAACATACTTACATCGTCTGGAAGTTGATAGACCAGTAAATAAATGAAAGACTTTTATATAATATTACCATCAAACTTCAATAAATTAAAAATAATCAAGTATGTATCATAATTAAATAAATCAATATTTAGTTTTACTTATACATTTGTTGTTTTTGCTTAGTTTACGTTTTGCGACAAAGCGGTCGCATCTTAAATAGTAGACCAAGGGGTTGAACTTCATCATAATAGATCAGATTTTAAAAAAAATTATTTTTGAAGCCATACAACTTATAAGGCATAGAACGGTTTTTCACTTGGATCAAGCCGAGATAATACACTCGCCATGCCGATACATCATTCTTATGTTTATACGCAATTTTTTACGGTCCATTCTGCTCGTTTATGGAATCAGCTCCCTCACTCTATCAGGCATGCACCTTAATTGCAAACTTTTAAAAAGTTGTTGAAGAAACATTTATTTTTACACAGCCACTAACCAAATACCTCACCTTCTGCTCTCCTTTATCCTTCCCTGGGCAACCGTAGCATAAGTTATTGACATATATTTGTATGAATTTATTTTAAATTTAATTTTACTACTTCTGTGTGTATTGTACGGTGACAAGTAGAAACTAGTTTATCGAATGGTTGACTGTAAGATATCGCTATAGCGATAAGTCCGCCATTTGTGCATAAATTGTCTTTTTCTATAAAACCAAAGTAATATTCATTAAGTAATGTTTTAATAGCACAATAAAGTTATTCTATTCTTTTCTATTAGTTTAGATTAGATTATGGGACCTGATTTCCCTGACTCCTTGACTGATTTGAAAAACTGTGCCTGTTTTTTTTTTACAAAAATCTTAGGTAGGTATATAAAAAAAACGCCACTAATGAAAATTGCGTATTTGTATGTAAGTTTGGATAAAAGTGTACAAGAATAACATTTTAATTATATTACATGGGCGCAATGCCAAAATGTTTACAATATTTTCTTCTCTTGTAATTGAAGTATCACTTTCTTATATTATGATTGCCTCAGATTCCTTTGCTGGTTCCATAACTTAAAACCATAGATTATTTCACTACCTCGTGCATCACTGCATAATTCTAACTGGGAATCCCTCCCCATTACCCTTGCAGATAATCCAATTTGTTAGCAGGCATTTCTAAGATGACGAAAATGACGCACGTCAGGAGATCGGCGAGGGTTCCACCCCCCGGTGGATACATGAACAAATTTAAAATCCATCAGTCATGCTGTCACTCTGGGAATCTGTTGTCTCCTGAAATTGCATTTCGGCCATATCGTTGGCGACGCAAGTCGGGAAGAAGCTGCACTAATTAGTAGCAAGTGGGCTTGCGAGGGGACGGATATAGATATCACTTTGATCAATTTACAGATCCTACGCTATGCGGGTGAATATGACGAAAATAATCGGTCCGCCACAAATGATCATAATATTCACAAAAACTTCATAGCGAAAAAAAAAAGAAAAATGAATGGCAATTTTTGTTCGAATGGACTACCCAGAATGTAACAACTAGTTACGTGTAAAAAAAATAGTTGTGCTTGTGTAAAAAAGTAATAATATCCAACTTCATCTCATTATAATCCATGTCGTATC
The DNA here is from genome assembly GCA_944548615.1 of Micropterix aruncella. Lineage (NCBI taxonomy): Eukaryota > Metazoa > Arthropoda > Insecta > Lepidoptera > Micropterigidae > Micropterix > Micropterix aruncella. The sequence continues at coordinate 17,426,797 of OX155957.1, read as the reverse complement.
GGCATTATACACTTCTGAAGTTTTATACATCAGGATGATTTTGTGAAATAAAGTTCATTCAATCTTGTTAAATAGGGTTTATTATGTAAATAGGGTTTAATATGTCGTTATTTGAATTAGCAATGCTAAAAACACAATCGTAAAGTAAAAATCAATCATTTTCAATAAATTTTAAGGTGAAATAAAAGTGAAGAAAGAAGAATCGGCATTTTTGTATAAAAGATATACCCAGAGTGTAACAAAGACAGATTTACAAGACTTATTTTTTTTTTACAAATTATTTATTTATTGAGTTCAAATCATGAGTAGATTCAATGTACAAAAGTCTTAATATAACTAGGCTACCGCCTGTTCCAAGGTAGACAATTTATTTTAATTATCCTAAGAAATCTATATTATTATCTTATATATAAAAATGAATCGCCGTGCGTTAGTCTCGCAGGATCTCGGAAATGACACGACCGATTTGAATTATATTTCTTTTATTTTGTTTGGCTCGATTCAGGGGTGGTTTACAAAAAAAAAATATTTAGAAAAAACCCAAAGGAACAGCTAAAAAATCGAAAAAATCGAAATTAGTACTTCTAGGGATGGCCACTTCGTATTTCTGTCAATAGATGGCGCTCTCTATATTTTCTAACAATAGATTCTATTGTTTGACAGCTACGCAATTCATAATTCATTCCGCGCTACTGTGTGAAATTGTTATTACATTTAACGTCGTTTTTTCTTTTAAAAAAGGTAGTGGGATTGGAGAATAGATTTGTTTCAAGCGAATTTAATTGCATTTTGCAAAAAATCGCTTTGATCAGCCATTATATAAAGGTAAATAGACTTTGCAGGCTTATACATAACTACAAATTTGGCCTTAGTCTGAGGATTTCAATATTGTTAAGTTCTCAAGGAATGTTCGACAGATTTGAGTGACTGAAAACAATTCCGTGTCTTTTTACAGTGTTCATTATAATGCCGAGGAGAATAGGTAACATAGGTCGTCGAAGTCAGTCAAATGCGCGGCGATCTTACTTCACGTGCAAGGCGCACTGATGACCAGCGAGCGACGGATAATGAAAATAGTCGTATTGGCATTGTCCGAATTATGTTTGAGAGCGACTGAAAATGAACGACAAGCGAATACATTTAGAATGCAACAATTTCGTGCACAACATACACAACGCCAGCAATCACGACAAAATAAACATGACCGATTGCGCCGTCGCAGTGTTCCTGTCAACCTGGAACAAACGGCATTCCATTACTTTCACCTTCCCTTCTCCGACAGACTTACTACTTCGTACATCATCCCTCAAACAGTATTGATGAAAAAACCAGTAGGGCAGTCCCCACCCTAAACAATGTAGTATTTTCTGACCTTATATTGTACCGGTCCCCTGGCTTGGACATCATATTTTCAGACGGCTCTAAGGCAGAGGTTAGAAATTGTGTGGGCGTGGGAATTTTCTACCGCAACTGTAGAGTTGTCATGTTGTGGATTTATATTACCTACTAAGTTTACCTTATGCACACATTTTATATTATTTGATTTTGTTTGTATTTCTTTTGATAAATTATTGACCTATTTATCCTTTGCAATATGCTATGATAACCGTGTTAGTCCGTTCTACAATATTTCTCATTTTTGCTTTCATGAGTGTGATTCTTGATTTCTTCCTCATCTTTGCTATGGTGTGGATTTGAAATTTTAACATCTGTGTCTGCTGTGAACATGCCCTTCAAATGATAAAGTTCTTTTCGTTTTCCTGTCAGGTCCTATAGATCGTAGACCACAGCGGATTTATTTTTAACCGACTTAAAAAAAAGGAGGAGGTTATAAATTCGATCGTATTTTTCTTTAAATGTTTGGGACCTCAGAAATCCGTCATTTATGAATTGCTTTGGAAAATTCTTTTTATTTAAAAGGATGTACTTCCAGATTCGTCACATCTTTATCAAAATTTTGTTCTGATGATGTGATCCATGAGGAATTGAAGAAACTCCTCAAATATTAACATATGAAGTTGAAAATTTACATGTTGGTTCAGCTCCGATGATAATGCATTTTATATAGGAAGCATGCCCTGATTCTATACCCAGGATTAGCTCCCGACGAGGGAACTCCTCAGCGGTCAACAGCACAGTCACGAAATTTTGTATATGCATTCAATTATGACAGCCTGATCAAGACAGGCCTGCGGCACTCAGGGTTGGCTTCCAACGAGGGAACTCCTCAACGGTCAACAGTACAGACACGAAATTTTGTATACGCATTAAATTATGATAGCCTGTTCTACGTTTCACCATGACATGGCTGCTGCACTTATAAAAAAAAATACCTCGGTTATTTTTGTTAACATTTTGTTTATTACCTGCAACTTTGCATTACAAAGATCTCTAGGGGCTAATTTTCTTGAGAAAAAATACGCTTTCTTTGATATGAAATATGGTCGTAGCTATACCGTACCACCCACGCTATACTTAATCTGTTTTCACCGTAAGCATGGAATCGTCCATCGATTAAGACTTCTCCTCCGAAGAACAAATATGAGGGGCTAAACGTCGCCGTCATACCGGTTGTGTTCAAGGCATGTTATACAAGTGGTACCTACTTTTAATTCCTTCCATGACCTGATTTTTTCGCTTACTGTCCTTTACACTTTTTTTCGCGTGTCCTTTCAGCAGTTTCATGTATACCACCTACGGTCTTTTTTCAATAATGTTTTATTCTATCTATCTTCTTATATCTTATATATAAAAATGAATCGCCGTGCGTTAGTCTCGCAAGATCTCGAAAATGACTCGACCGATTAGAATGATTATTTTTTTGTTTTGTTTGCCTTGATTCAGGGGTGGTTTACAAAAAAAATATTTAGGAAAAATTAAAAGAAACAACTGAAAATCGAAAAAATCGAAATTGGTCTTTTTGGGAAATAAGCCCCTTTCAATAGATGGCGTTCGCGGTGATCCTATTGGTTGACCGCTGCGCCATCCATAACTGTTATTCAATCCGTGCGATTGTGTAAAATTTCAAAAAGTCGAAAAGTCGAAAAAGTCAGAAAAAGAAGTAAATGTCGGAGAAGTCGTAAAAGTTAAAAAAGTCGAAAAAGTCGAAAAAGTCGAAAAGGTCGAAAATGTCGGAAAAGTAGAAAAAGTCGAAAAAGTCAAAAAAGCTGAAAAAGTCGAAAAAGTCGAAAAAATAAAAAGTGGAATGGTAGAAAAAGTCGGAAAAGTCGAAAAGTCGAAGTCGAAGTCAAAGTCCATTTTCGAGTTTTAAAAGGTGTCGCTAGGTTGGGGGTGATGGGGGGGGTTGTTGTTGTAGGATTTATGATATTAATATTCAGATGAATTACGTTCCTGTCTACTTGACAGGAAAGTCTTGGGGTGGCACAACCGTTTTTTTTAATGACATAACCACGAGTTTGGACTTAGATTAAAGATTTCAATACTGTAAAGACCTCATGGAAATTTCGATCGATTTCAGTGAGCGTGAAAAAAAATCCGTGTCGTTTTACAGTGTCCATTACAATGTCGAGAAGAAGAGATAACATAGGTCGACGAAGTCAGTCAAATGTGCGGCAAGTTACTTCAAGAGCAAACCGCACTGATGTGAGATGATTCCATCATTTCGGCCGAAATACAAGATGAAGCTGTTAATCCGAAATTGCTTGCAGTGGTGCCTAAGAATATGATCTTTGGACTTCGCGATGTTTATAACAACATCTCGCCCTGTATGATCGATAGTAACTGTTCCAGGCGTTACCCGAGAGACCTGATTGCTAACACCATCACAAGCAATGATGGATACCCATTGTATCATCGCCGATCAGTTGCGGACAATGGGCGATCTGCAGTTGTGAAGGTAAAAGGGCAAGATGTGGTCAATCGTTGGATTGTGCCTTATTGTCCAATGCTTTTAAAGCGCAAATCTATGTGGAATACTTCAACTTCATCAACTCGATAAATTACATATGCAAATACGTAAAATAAAGCGATATGGCTGTTTTCACTGTGAGGAATTCAAACGAGGTGTATCTCAGCATCAGACGTGTCGCTATGTCAGCAGCAACGAGGCGATTTGGTGCATCTTTTCCTTTGTGACATACGAAAGACAATCTACAGTTGTACACTTGGTAATTCTGGAAAGCGAATTTAGATTCCCCATGCGTCTGGCCTTTACGATGACAAATCACGCGTGTTGGAAGTTTGCGGAATTAACTTGGAATTTCCGTATTTCGCGAATGGACAACTGTATGTTCCGTGTTCGCCAAGCCATCGGTCGGAAAGCCATCATTTCTGTTCCTTTACGCGCCGAAAAACAAAACGAAAAACATATTTTACCAGAATGTTTTGTGTTGAATATGAACTGCATATATATATTATCATGTAAATTAAATACATTGAATTTATTTCAATCTCAAACGACTTTCATTTAATCACCAAACGAAACTCAAGCCGTACAAGATTCGGCCATATTATAGATTTCAATGAATTAGATTTGGAAGGTTCATTAGGATTAATAAACGCTTATGAAGAGTTACAATCAAATAAATTTTAGGTGGTACGAAGTTCACCGGGTCATCTAGTATTTATATAAATAAACTAAATGGTAGGTACCTACCTAATGTAACAGAAATATCTTAATTACCTAAAATGTCATGAAAATTGTCAATAACCTATTATTTTATTTTAAAACATCATAAAAATTAATATATATTTGTATATGTATTAATAAGTATTAATATGTATTAATAATATACAAAATAAATTCACAAAAATGAAAATAAAATTATATTTAGAAATCATCAATTTATATTACTAGGTACATATAATATTATGTTTTTATTATAAAGATTCAATTATCTAATAAGGTGTTCAATATATGCATTTGTACAATTTAAGAGGTAGGCACTCAAATTATTTTTAAAATTAAATGAAATTTTAATATCTTTAGTGTTTGATGGTAGGCAATTATAAAATTTGGGGGCAAGATAAGAGAAACTGGATTGGCCAAAAGTGGATCTCCTGAGTGGTATTGTAAAATTGGTTTGTCTCGATCTTCTTGTAATACGAGACTGCTGGCTTTTTTCTGTTCTAACACACTCTGGAATTTAGTGAGAATTACTAGCACAAACATTTTTCTTACACTCATCACTCTATAATCTCGGAAAGGTCATCGGAAGAATATGTTTGGGGTTTTTTAGTTATCACCCTCAGTATAGCCTTTTGCGCTTTGTAAAGGATGGCCAGAAGCGTTTCTGCCGCACAGACCCAAGTTACGATGCCATATCGAATAACCGACTCGCAGACAGCAAACGAGACACTTCTTAATGTATTTAAGTCTAAGATGTTCCGCAAACTCCTAAAGTAATAGACAAGTTTTCTCAGTCTTGCCGCAAAATTCGTCAAATGATCCTCCCAGTGCAGTCTGTTGTCTAACATCACGCCCAAGTACCTACACTAAATACGTAATAAAGTACGCTAAATAAACAGCTCTCTTTGTATAGAGTTTGTAACCCCGTCACCCCGGGGAACCCAGGCAGGCACGTGGACTCCATTACGTCCCCATGAAATTCGAACGCACTTATGAAATATGCTTTCAACAGTTGAGGGTGTCGTCTTCTTCAGGACGCGCTTAATAACGTCTCGTTATACCGCGGACCACGTTGAAGGAAGTGCACTAAGCCAAACCACCTGGTATTCAACGAACGATGTTCTCACTGTGTTTAGAATGATTTATGCTGAGGAAGTGACGATTAAACTTTAAAGTAAAAAATAACACTGCTTGATTTTTATTGACTTTCATTGGTACCGGATACAAACAGTATTATTGCGAATTATGTATTATGCATTATTCTCGTTCGAATATTCAACTATCTATTTCATGAAATATAAAGGGGGAGCCTGGTTTAGATGGCCAAACAAACCAGTTTTTCATGTTTTTTTTTTTACCTAAATTTGAAATCTATTCATAAATCTATTATCTATGGAATCACTGATAGTTTCAAATTGCTGTAAGTTTAAAGAAACTTACTGCTGCTCTTTAAAGAAAACTTTAAACACGTTTTTCTCAAAATCATATTTTTCTGTTCTGCGCCGGTGATAAAAAAGTACACAAACAAAAAATATCACAAAAAAACAAAGATTATTAAATTATCTTCTATAATATATGAACGAAAAAGATCAGAAAAATATTTTTACATTTATTTCTTTTACTAGTTAAACACAAAAGTTTAGGGCGAAAATCGTTTTTTTTATTCTCTGAATAAATACAGCAATAATAACTTTTGTATTTTTTTAAATTCATCTAGAAAATAGGTACACATATAAAAACTAACACCTTATTTTTTTTATTTTTTTCATGCAAAATTGCGCAAAATTACCGGCGCGAACGGATACTTAATTTCTGCAGCGGTAGAAACTTTTGCAATTCAATACCCCAAAAATAGTTTTTTTACTAAGTATTGCAAAAAATATGTCTATTTTTCAAATTTTACTCAAACTGATATAAAAGATTCATGATCAGATTTCAACTTAAGGTTAAAAGAAAAACATGTTTTTTTTGGAATTCTAAACCAGGCTCCCGCCCCCCCCTCCCTTAATAAATACTGTCACAGTTTATATATTCAAAAGCAACGCCACATAATTTTACTAAACGTTTACAAAAATGGTCACTCACCTACAATAAATGTTGTAGGTAGTCATTATGTATATCTATCTCCTTAATCTATTTTTAATTAAAGTGGCAGCTCTTTCTGTACAGTAGACAAATGCTGATAATTTCAGATGGTACACTGTTCAATATTTTGATCACCCTTCCAAATGTTCTAACAATTTGGTTCTTGCTGCTTAACTGTTACTTGCTGCTTGCGCCTGATGGCCTGTTTGTTTTGTTAAGTTTGGTTTAACTGACGGCTCAGCTCCCATCCGGTAGCTTCCTCTAAGAGGGACTAACTTGGAATGGCCGCTGTGAACTCTGCTTTCGGCTGTAATCTACATTCGTATACAGTTGCGATCGGAAACTCCGATCTGGGGGAACACCTCGGGCGAAACTGAGCGATTTGCTCACCGAGCTGTGTCAGCCAATCGCTTTCTTAATCTGGTAAATATCCGGGGGGGGGGGGTTGGAAACAAACGTTTTCTAAGAAGTGGGGGTAGTTGTCCACCTGGCATCATTTAACCTTAGAAACGATCCTTTTTAATACCCAAACACGTGTGAGCTTGACGGGGAAAGGACGCCTCGGTCAGCAATAAATTCGAACTTGAATTACCGCTAACGTAAGGTAGAGACCGCGCAAACGACCTCGAATCTGTGAACAGACTGGAGGACGGAGAAATCCATCTAAATCTAAGACCGGACGAAATGTTTCAAACTAATTCAGATAGTTTTATGTTCGGCAGGTAGTTTTGTGCGGTAAAACATACGATCGTTCATGTTACATTCTGCTCTGAAGCACTGCTCTGTCTCGTTCGCATGCAGTGTCCTTAGGCCGTCAAAGTCTCGGGGGCCCCTTTGGACTGTCAAACATTCTGACGACGATGAGGGCCCTAAATAAATAAAATACAAACGGAGCTGCCATGGAATTCACCGACCAAAGTCGGGCCCATCATATAGTGTTATTACACTTCTGGGGGGTGAGCAGTGGATTCCGGACTAACTACCGGCTGTGGTAGGTTTAGGACAGCTGTCTTGCCATATGTGAGCGTTCACCTTACCACTCATTCACTCCCCCTTCGAGGCCATAGAATTTGAGATGCAGAAATCGCGGTTTTAGATAATTTTTCTAAGGAGTTGATTATTTTCATAGAGAGACCAAGATATTTAAAAAGGTGAAACAGAGATTTAGCTGGCAGGCCACGAGCGCTAACTTCCACTGCGTGAAGGTGAACGGTGAAGCCGTTCCGAGTGACGGCATTTGCGAGATCATGGTATTTATTTAATTTGTACTCGTGGTCTTTTGGGATATTTGCTTCCCATGGAACAGTTATTTCTACGATAAGGGCCATCTTCCGAGATAGAGAGTAAAGAGTTATATCTGGACGCAGGGCTGTGCATCCGAGACTTTCAGGGAATTTATACTGCTTAGAGACCTAATCGACCTTCAGAATCCAATCTGAAGCTTTCTCGATAATTGAGAAAGGTTTTGTAGTTAAATGTTTTATTCCTTTAGAGCCATCCCGCACAAACTGTATTGGGGGTTTGGGGGCACTGTCAAACCCTTGTTGGTACGAGCCACTGAGAGGCTAATTACCTCGCGAATAACAGCAAGGACTTTGTTGTGGCGGTAAGTGTACCATCCTTGATCTAAGGCCACCTTGCAGCCAGCTAGAATATGCCTGGCTGTGCAAGGGGTATTGCTACAAAGGGGTCATGAACTATCCTCGGGAAAGCTCCAACGAGCGAGGTTACTGGGGTCTGGAAGCGTATGCTGTAAGGCATTTAAATAAAATTTCAGCATTTCTGGCGTCCAGTCATACAACATTACTTTCCAGTGCATTGGAGGAGATATGCAAAAGTCTCTAATTGTTGTCCAATCATTCTGGCATTAAAGGCAAATAGCGTGAGCCATACTATTGCTGACGTAATCTCCCCGCAAGAGATACTTCTTCAAGTCCACGTCGCTCATGGTTGTACTACCATAAAAACATTTGGAGGGGTTCACTTTTATACAGCCTGACTAGTCGCAGAACAGCTCCACTGGCAGCTGTTCTGTAATAGCAGGGAATGCTGCTTGAGGCTCCTGGTGATAAAAGTTAAGTCGTCGGCAAAAGCAAGGCACGGCGAGGTGTATTGGCCGTCTGATTTGAAACGGTAACCCCACTTCTTGTCGAACTGGGTCAGGCTTTCCAACAGTATAATGAAAACGATATTAAATATCGTCGGGGAGAGGCAACTACCCTGAAACAGTCCAATTGAATATGATATGATAACTTGCGTAGCTTATACGTAAATCCTGCACTTTTCGCATGAACTATTATCCGGTATTAGTTCACGAAGAAACGCAATCGAACCATGGCCCTTAATGTTGGAACAGATTGATTATCCTTACCTAATACATTATTCATTTATTTATTTTTTATTTAGATTCATGAGTAATATTTTAGAGGCTTCTTTATAAATTGCTTTGGATAATTACTGCTTTTATATAATATTTAAATATTTTTTTTAAATTAATATAATTTCTGATATATTACTTGAAAAAATATTACTTTCTTTCGCATTGCTACCTGAAATTGGCCCGATAAAAGTGAAGCTAGAAAACTAGAATAGAAATGAATTTCCATGCAGCCTCGTGCAAAATTCCACTATAATATAAACGGTCTCTTTATACATACCATAGGATTAATTTAATATCATAGAACTTTCATATCATAGAATTTAATCTCACCAAAATGAAATCCAAGAGCACATCCTTTAATTGCCCTATTTGTTTGAATGTCTTGATGTAATCGTAGTAGCGATTTCAACGTCTTCAGCGTCTTCAATGTCTTAATTCCTAGCGGAACGACGAAACTCCGCGGAGGTGGAGTTTTATGTGCACTTAAACAGAATCGCATTAAGACAATATTGGCGTCTTAAGGTGTACTTAAGCGAATTCTAAACGGAATCTTTCAGAATGTGCTCACGGGCCGTTGTAAAGAAATTAAATTTCCCGTGAAATGTGCAGCGATTTCAAAGACGCTACGGCGAACGAGGGACGTTCATGAAACAATCGAGTCTCGAGTAGATTGATGTCGTGTTTTCTCTAAATTTGCATATATATTGCATCGCATATAAATTTGCATATAGCTGCAAAACTCACATCAGCCACTTGCAAAGTAAACTATCTCAATTTTGTTTCGCTTTGAATGATTTAAAAGACTTTAGAGATCAGAATAATAGTTACGCCAATGCATGCTTGGATAACGTATGGACTAGCTCTTTGGGGCAACGGTACTGATCCTGATAAAATTTTAAATTTACAGAAAATTTACATCAGACATGGCTACAAGCGTAACCATAAATAGTTACCGCATTAAGAAAACAGAAAATAAATACTTTAAAAAATATTACTTTGGATGCGTAAGGGTAGTGATGTCTTTAATTCTACTATTTATTATTTAAATATTAATTCGTATATTTAATTAATTATTTTATTAACGCATATTCAAAGTAAAAATCTCTTACTAATAATACAGGGTGAGTTTTTAATTAGTGACATCCATGTAGTGGGTGATTCAGTACGACGAACTAAGCAACTTTTGATAAGAAATTTTAGGAAAGACAAAAAATGTTATTTTTAAATAGTACAAAAACTTTGAGCATGATGCACTATCTAGCGGTAGGTAAAATATCGCTAATATTGTTTATTAGCGATATTTTACCTCCCGTTAGATAGCGCAGCGCGGTCAACGCTTATTAGACTTTTCTTAAAATCAGATTTACCAATTTAATAATAAAAAAAAAACAAAAAAAAACATAAAAAAACAAACTTGCCTATTTTGTCGTGTTGATTCACCCACTACATGGATGGAACTAATTAAAAACTCACCCTATATATATTTATTTAAATGTATTCATATTAACATAAAAAATCAACACGGCCGATATGAGCATTAGCATATTTGTACTGCTGCCGCTTAACTAAGTACAAGGACTTGTTGCAAGGCAGCAAGATCTTAAGTTTTGTATGTAAAATAAATGTAATACCATAACCATTACCTATTATACGCATTTTAACCAACTAATAATCACCCTAGGAAATATTTCAAATAAAATATAGAAAATTTATATATTCGTGTTAAATAAAATAAAATGTTAAATTATTAAATAATAGTAACCAAAATCAAAATAATACGAAACAGCACAAGAATAGTCAAGGATATAAATAACAATGGTCAAGGAAAATATCTATATTACAAAATGTAATGACTATATCAGGATGATTGATAACTTGTACTAAATTATTTCCTCTTTTTAATACCCACTATTTATCATTATTGCATTATTTTAATTATTTTTATCGCTAATATTTTTGATGAAATCTTTACAATTTAAGTGCTTTTAATTTGATTTTTAAAAATCACACGGGTTTAAAGTAATAGGACTAAATAGAAAACATGACAAATTACGGTACGCCAGGTGGAACGTGTAGACTTTTATTTTAATTGCTACGTTAATTAAACAGGCTATATTGGGCCAAATATCACTTGGCAGGAGGAATCCTAATTGCAGGACAAATATTGCATAATAATTAATAATTTTAGGAAATAAAGAAAAAGTAAAATATGCAAATGGAAAAAATAAAATCATGTAATTAATATCATGTAATAAGCTATTTGCGGTTATTTTACTGGTAAATAATAAAAGCAGAAGTAGGTAATCAAAAATTACACATTGTCAAGAGTTAGAACGTGCTTACAAGTTATAGTCAATAGTCTATAGTCATTTATTCATCCAAAATTGTATGTAAAGATGGGCATGTCAATTCTCAAAAACAAGAAAGACAGAATTAATTAACATAAGAAAAATTAATCAAAATAACTGGAGCGTGTAATTTTCAAAAAAATAAGGATAATCTATAAATCATACAAAATATATCAAATATTTTACAAAACTTTCAATAATAATCACTTTAATTATAATCGAATTCACTTCATAAATTAAATCCTACAATATACTTTTGTATAAAAAAAGCTTTTATATAATTAAAATTTAGGTACATATTCAAAACGTTTCTATTACTTAGGTAATTATTACGATGGGTAAGTGCCTATATGAGAGTATCTGATATTTTCTATCGTTCTTATCTAACTAAATGTATCCCAGATAATACGAAAATAGTCAATCTTATAAATGCGGAGCCCAGAAGAAGAAGCTCACAAGAAGACTGCAGCTAGATGATAACGCATTCCCCCACCAAACTCTCATCGAATGTAAGTTTCTCATAAAGGTTGAAAATATATATGTAGGCCAAATTCATAAAGGCCAAATTCGATTACAACATATCAATACATCCCTTTCCCGTTTCTATTCTAAAACCAAAAGAGGCGGGGTGTTCGCGTCGGGCGTTTATTTTTAAAAGCCGTCCACGACGCGAGCGAAGCCTTTAAAACTAACTACACTTTTAACGGTGTAATATGTCACCGCGGCTCGTTAAATTTTACGGCACTTGCACGTCAAAAGATATTGTTGACGGACGCCAAAGAGGCAAGGCACTGGAATGAGATGTTATGGTCGTAGCCCCAAGCTTAGGCCCAAACTGCATGTAGTGACTTTGACAATTTACATCTTTAGTCATTTTCCTGCGAAAAAGCATTTTTAAATCAAGTAGGTGTGATCTAAAACACTTTTAATTTCTTTAGAAAAAATAATTAATTATAATAAAATAGCAGTAACAGTACAACTAAATCGCAATATACTAAAATATGAAGTTAACTCGAAAGTTTTCTAAAAAAAATAATATGAAACTCATTATAATTATCGAAATCTGTAGTTAAAACAGGCATCAACTAACTGAAAAAAACGACATGTAAAACAAATCTACTTAATTTGTATGTAATTACATATCGCAAATCAAGGGACTATAACGACCCAACTACAAAAATTGGTGTTTTGATTTAAATTTGCAAAAAGTAATAAAGATGGTCTTTATATTCAAAGGGACAAAGGCATAATTCATAACACATTGAATTCCGCTAGAGTGCATATGTGCATAATTAAAATTGCCAATTTTCAGCTACATTTTTAAACGAACTTCCACGCATCAGGCAGTCATTTTGTGAATCTCGCGTGAGGCATATTTCTTCCGTTACAACATCGACGCAAATGCATTTCTTAGCAGTTTTTTCGTTCGGTTTATTTATTGTTGGCCTACATTTTTTTTATGGAAGGTTGTTCAACTTAAGGACTGTCAATGACATCTACTAAAAACTAACTGAACTATCTGAAACTAAATCGAATTTCCCGTATGTGAAATCTACTTCAATTGTTATAATGTTAACAGATATAGTTCTTTTAGTTAGAAAATAAAATAAAATAAAAAGCAATTGCGACTTCTGAACAATCAATATTTTGATTTTATACCATTGTTCAACTAGATGTGAGATATATTATAATAAAGGACATATATTGCTCCTATGTAAATACTGTATTTTTAAACAAATTTTTCTGAAATAAGAATAGTATGTGATGCTGACTTCTGCTGTAATTATCAGAAACGTTTAAAATATTAGTAGAACATTTAGAGAACAATAAAAGTCAACATTTCCTGCAACTTTGAATTATTAGTAACTTTGAATATTAATAAATATATATTTAATAAAAATTGCCAGTATCGAATGTATAAAGAATTAAATCCCAAGCTACTAAACGAAAAAGCGTCAGCTGAAAATAGTAACGAAAATAATACCTACCATTGAAATTATATTTTTACTAGATGACCCGGTGAACTTCGTACCACCTAAAATTTATTTGATTGTAACTCTTCATAAGCGTTTATTAATCCTAATGAACCTTCCAAATCTAATTCATTGAAATCTATAATATGGCCGAATCTTGTACGGCTTGAGTTTCGTTTGGTGATTAAATGAAAGTCGTTTGAGATTGAAATAAATTCAATGTATTTAATTTACATGATAATATATATATGCAGTTCATATTCAACACAAAACATTCTGGTAAAATATGTTTTTCGTTTTGTTTTTCGGCGCGTAAAGGAACAGAAATGATGGCTTTCCGACCGATGGCTTGGCGAACACGGAACATACAGTTGTCCATGCGCGAAATACGGAAATTCCAAGTTAATTCCGCAAACTTCCAACACGCGTGATTTGTCATCGTAAAGGCCAGACGCATGGGGAATCTAAATTCGCTTTCCAGAATTACCAAGTGTACAACTGTAGATTGTCTTTCGTATGTCACAAAGGAAAAGATGCACCAAATCGCCTCGTTGCTGCTGACATAGCGACACGTCTGATGCTGAGATACACCTCGTTTGAATTCCTCACAGTGAAAACAGCCATATCGCTTTATTTTACGTATTTGCATATGTAATTTATCGAGTTGATGAAGTTGAAGTATTCCACATAGATTTGCGCTTTAAAAGCATTGGACAATAAGGCACAATCCAACGATTGACCACATCTTGCCCTTTTACCTTCACAACTGCAGATCGCCCATTGTCCGCAACTGATCGGCGATGATACAATGGGTATCCATCATTGCTTGTGATGGTGTTAGCAATCAGGTCTCTCGGGTAACGCCTGGAACAGTTACTATCGATCATACAGGGCGAGATGTTGTTATAAACATCGCGAAGTCCAAAGATCATATTCTTAGGCACCACTGCAAGCAATTTCGGATTAACAGCTTCATCTTGTATTTCGGCCGAAATGATGGAATCATCTCATATCAGTGCGGTTTGCTCTTGAAGTAACTTGCCGCACATTTGACTGACTTCGTCGACCTATGTTATCTCTTCTTCTCGACATTGTAATGGACACTGTAAAACGACACGGATTTTTTTTCACGCTCACTGAAATCGATCGAAATTTCCATGAGGTCTTTACAGTATTGAAATCTTTAATCTAAGTCCAAACTCGTGGTTATGTCATTAAAAAAAACGGTTGTGCCACCCCAAGACTTTCCTGTCAAGTAGACAGGAACGTAATTCATCTGAATATTAATATCATAAATCCTACAACAACAACCCCCCCCATCACCCCCAACCTAGCGACACCTTTTAAAACTCGAAAATGGACTTTGACTTCGACTTCGACTTTTCGACTTTTCCGACTTTTTCTACCATTCCACTTTTTATTTTTTCGACTTTTTCGACTTTTTCAGCTTTTTTGACTTTTTCGACTTTTTCTACTTTTCCGACATTTTCGACCTTTTCGACTTTTTCGACTTTTTCGACTTTTTTAACTTTTACGACTTCTCCGACATTTACTTCTTTTTCTGACTTTTTCGACTTTTCGACTTTTTGAAATTTTACACAATCGCACGGATTGAATAACAGTTATGGATGGCGCAGCGGTCAACCAATAGGATCACCGCGAACGCCATCTATTGAAAGGGGCTTATTTCCCAAAAAGACCAATTTCGATTTTTTCGATTTTCAGTTGTTTCTTTTAATTTTTCCTAAATATTTTTTTTGTAAACCACCCCTGAATCAAGGCAAACAAAACAAAAAAATAATCATTCTAATCGGTCGAGTCATTTTCGAGATCTTGCGAGACTAACGCACGGCGATTCATTTTTATATATAAGATATAAGAAGATAGATAGAATAAAACATTATTGAAAAAAGACCGTAGGTGGTATACATGAAACTGCTGAAAGGACACGCGAAAAAAAGTGTAAAGGGCAGTAAGCGAAAAAATCAGGTCATGGAAGGAATTAAAAGTAGGTACCACTTGTATAACATGCCTTGAACACAACCGGTATGACGGCGACGTTTAGCCCCTCATATTTGTTCTTCGGAGGAGAAGTCTTAATCGATGGACGATTCCATGCTTACGGTGAAAACAGATTAAGTATAGCGTGGGTGGTACGGTATAGCTACGACCATATTTCATATCAAAGAAAGCGTATTTTTTCTCAAGAAAATTAGCCCCTAGAGATCTTTGTAATGCAAAGTTGCAGGTAATAAACAAAATGTTAACAAAAATAACCGAGGTATTTTTTTTTATAAGTGCAGCAGCCATGTCATGGTGAAACGTAGAACAGGCTATCATAATTTAATGCGTATACAAAATTTCGTGTCTGTACTGTTGACCGTTGAGGAGTTCCCTCGTTGGAAGCCAACCCTGAGTGCCGCAGGCCTGTCTTGATCAGGCTGTCATAATTGAATGCATATACAAAATTTCGTGACTGTGCTGTTGACCGCTGAGGAGTTCCCTCGTCGGGAGCTAATCCTGGGTATAGAATCAGGGCATGCTTCCTATATAAAATGCATTATCATCGGAGCTGAACCAACATGTAAATTTTCAACTTCATATGTTAATATTTGAGGAGTTTCTTCAATTCCTCATGGATCACATCATCAGAACAAAATTTTGATAAAGATGTGACGAATCTGGAAGTACATCCTTTTAAATAAAAAGAATTTTCCAAAGCAATTCATAAATGACGGATTTCTGAGGTCCCAAACATTTAAAGAAAAATACGATCGAATTTATAACCTCCTCCTTTTTTTTAAGTCGGTTAAAAATAAATCCGCTGTGGTCTACGATCTATAGGACCTGACAGGAAAACGAAAAGAACTTTATCATTTGAAGGGCATGTTCACAGCAGACACAGATGTTAAAATTTCAAATCCACACCATAGCAAAGATGAGGAAGAAATCAAGAATCACACTCATGAAAGCAAAAATGAGAAATATTGTAGAACGGACTAACACGGTTATCATAGCATATTGCAAAGGATAAATAGGTCAATAATTTATCAAAAGAAATACAAACAAAATCAAATAATATAAAATGTGTGCATAAGGTAAACTTAGTAGGTAATATAAATCCACAACATGACAACTCTACAGTTGTGGTAGAAAATTCCCACGCCCACACAATTTCTAACCTCTGCCTTAGAGCCGTCTGAAAATATGATGTCCAAGCCAGGGGACCGGTACAATATAAGGTCAGAAAATACTACATTGTTTAGGGTGGGGACTGCCCTACTGGTTTTTTCATCAATACTGTTTGAGGGATGATGTACGAAGTAGTAAGTCTGTCGGAGAAGGGAAGGTGAAAGTAATGGAATGCCGTTTGTTCCAGGTTGACAGGAACACTGCGACGGCGCAATCGGTCATGTTTATTTTGTCGTGATTGCTGGCGTTGTGTATGTTGTGCACGAAATTGTTGCATTCTAAATGTATTCGCTTGTCGTTCATTTTCAGTCGCTCTCAAACATAATTCGGACAATGCCAATACGACTATTTTCATTATCCGTCGCTCGCTGGTCATCAGTGCGCCTTGCACGTGAAGTAAGATCGCCGCGCATTTGACTGACTTCGACGACCTATGTTACCTATTCTCCTCGGCATTATAATGAACACTGTAAAAAGACACGGAATTGTTTTCAGTCACTCAAATCTGTCGAACATTCCTTGAGAACTTAACAATATTGAAATCCTCAGACTAAGGCCAAATTTGTAGTTATGTATAAGCCTGCAAAGTCTATTTACCTTTATATAATGGCTGATCAAAGCGATTTTTTGCAAAATGCAATTAAATTCGCTTGAAACAAATCTATTCTCCAATCCCACTACCTTTTTTAAAAGAAAAAACGACGTTAAATGTAATAACAATTTCACACAGTAGCGCGGAATGAATTATGAATTGCGTAGCTGTCAAACAATAGAATCTATTGTTAGAAAATATAGAGAGCGCCATCTATTGACAGAAATACGAAGTGGCCATCCCTAGAAGTACTAATTTCGATTTTTTCGATTTTTTAGCTGTTCCTTTGGGTTTTTTCTAAATATTTTTTTTTTGTAAACCACCCCTGAATCGAGCCAAACAAAATAAAAGAAATATAATTCAAATCGGTCGTGTCATTTCCGAGATCCTGCGAGACTAACGCACGGCGATTCATCTTAATCTTATCTTAATATATATAAATTACGTGTCACGTTGTTTGTCCGCGATGGACTCCTAAACTACTTAACCGATTTGAATCAAATTTGCACACAATGTGCAGTTTGATCCAACTTGAAAGATAGGATAGCTTACGTCTTAATTTATAGTCGCGATATTATTTTATTGCAATGTCTATTATTTGACATTCGCAATTATCTGTTAGTTCCAAACGATTTTAACAGATGGCGTTATCTATTGAGTAATCCATAGATGGCGCTGCTATGTTAAACCTACAAACGTCATAGTCGGCCAAGCGTTATTCTAAATTCAAAATATTGTGAAGGTAATACAGTGAAATTATTCCTGCTTTTTAATTATTTGTGCTTCATTGTTCAAAACTCTTTAATTAAAATATATATATATGTAAGTATTATCACATAGTTATAAAAGTGGAATAACTGCAGTATAGGAACCTCTCTCCAATTTTTTTCATTTTAATGCTAAATCTGGAAGAAAATTGTGTCGGCCGCTATAAATAAGCGAGATATAGGCATTCAAAGTTTAAATTTTAAAAACAGGCCAAAATAATATAATATAAAAATGGATGTTGGTATATCTGTATGCCCGTCTGTCCGAGTTTAATAGACTCCGAAACCGTTTGACCGATCACCGAAAGTTGATCATATATATGTATTTTTTCATGGTTAAGGTTTTTATATATATCCGCTTTGTTGCGACTTTCAACTAGACGGCGCTGCAGCACACCAACTTCTATACTGCTCAACCGATCGCCAAGAAAATTGGTATACATTGGTATTTGAGAAAAGATATAACACGGGCAACGCCGGGTAATACCACTCGTTTTTATATATAAGATTATACAAATTATATTTTTAGTAATGACGATGAAGGTAAGATATTTCATAAAGCGCCATATATATTACGTAACGCACATTAGATCACATTACAAAGAGGGGTGGGGTAATATTATGATACGAATTGTTACTGTAGAAGTGTGAGGGTTTGGTTATGAGTTAAGGAACACAATAAAATCGCATAAAAATATGAAAAATATACAAATAAAATAAATCGTTTGAAAGAAATCGTCCTGTATGGCATTCATTACTCTTCTCTGAGTCGTTTATTAGAATCGCGAACATGTTTAATTTGTAAAGTTTATTTTGCATAAAAAAACGCGTGACTTAAGTTTCACACTACTCTTGTAAAATAAGACTTTATAACAAAAAATAAAAAAAAAACATATTTTGGTTATTAGAATGTATAACAAAAAATCTAAAACTTGAATGTGATTTTTAGTATTCAAATCGACCATGTAAACTCCATTTCTCTACCCAAGCTATACCCCCTCCCCACCCCCCCCCCCCAGAGTTTAGCTTGGGTAGGTTGGTACTATTCCGTTAGTTGAATATAAAGGTAGCGTGGATATACTTACATGACGGTCACACTGACAGTTTCCGGAATGAATAAGAAAATATTAAAATGTATGGCCAAAACTCGAATGTAAAATAAAATAAATAAGTATGTATTCAACTATTGTAATTATTTTACTTTCTTGGCGCACCAACCGACGAGGAGGGAAAGTATTGTAAACGCGCAAAATTTTGGCGAGATGAAGACGGAAATATCCATTTTGAGCCATTCTGAGACGATTAGGGGCATTTCCAGGTTGAAGTCTGTCTGTGTGTGTTTTTGTATGTATTCCTCTGCGATAGCGCCCAAACGCATAATCCGATTGAGGTAAAATTTGGTATCTTCTTCTTTAGCTGCCATCTCCTATCGGAGGTCGGCGGTTATTATGGTCACTTGGGCCCGTGATGTTGCGGCGCGGAACAACTCGGTGGTGTTTGAGTTAAACCATTCAATGAGGTTTTGCAGCCTCAAAGGCTTCTTCTTCGGCCAGGTCTTCGGCGGCCTTTTATCTTGCCTTGCAGGATCAATTAGAGAAGGTGGTATTTCTTACCACGATTTATGTGACCCATGTATTGTAATTTCCTTCTCTTTATGGTCTCCAGTAATTACAATCCTTTGTGCATTCTTTGCAGCACAGGCTCATTTGTGACTATCCGTCCAAGATAATATCAGTATTCTCCTGTAAATCCATATTTCGAAAGCTTCTAACCTGTTGCACATAGTCCGGTTTAAAGTCCACGCTTCTACTCAGTACAAGAGGACTGAAAATATGTAACACCGCACCAGACGGCATCTAGTGGAGAGTTTGAGACTACGCTTGCAGAAGAGTTGGCTCATTTTGATAAACGCTGCTCTAGCTTGTTCGATGCGACATTTGAATTTCGCAATATGGTCTTCTTGATCACTCACAATACAGCCAAGATACTTATGTTGGCGAACCCTCTCCAGAGGTTGATTTTTGATGTGAAGGATGGCAGCTGACGCTGTACGTCCGACAACCATTAACTTGGTCTTTTTGATGATTTGGTATGCAGGCATCATTTGATCATGGCAAGAGTTGAAACGATTCTGGTGAAAGTCGGTCCACCGGGGGGCGAACTATTCATATATCATCCTCAAAATATTAAACTTAGAGATTTGAAATTTGTTACAAAGATGCCTTGTTGGGTCAAAATAACATTGTATATTTTTTGTTGAAATATCTCATATACAAGCTGCACAAATAATATATATAAATTTCGGCATACAATTTTATGGGGAACCAAATATTTACAATTGATATCGCAAATGGTTGGTTGGAATATCTCGTATACAAGCGAAGTAAATAATATTTAAAGATGGAAAATATACCAAATTTGAGAAAATACTACATAATTATTGGAAAAATACCATTTTAATACTACGGAAAATACTACAAATATGCAACCATTTAGTGCGCGGGTAGAGGTTGGGTAAGCTTATGGGAGGGGGGGTTGATGGGGGTTTGTCTACTTGCCGGGAATGTCTAGGGGTGGCACAACCGATTTTTTTTAATAAATGTTAGTCGCCATTCCGGAAACTTTCAGTGTGGCCTATGTATAAACATATGGAGAGGTCTGGAGTTGCGAAGGCACTCCTCGGGGAATGTGTTTCCGATGGTCGCTTCGCGGCCGCCTTGGTCGAAATTATCGACGTTCGCCGAACGGCCGCTTATGTGTCGCTCGAGCCGTCCGCATCGGCCGCCCTATAAAAAAGGTCAACCTCGAAAGGGCGGTAAGTGGAGCAAGTTAGAGCATTCGGCAAACACACGCCCGACCCCGTTTTACGACTTGAAATCTCATTCAAAAACATTCCTTTGTTCCGTCACATTCGCGGTACAGCGATGTCGGCTGAATGGGGCGCGGATTCCCCGAGGCGACAGGCTGCCAACCTTAAAGTTGAAAATCTTCGGTTTTTGTTGCTAACTCCCCAGGCTGCGTCTTATGCACTGTATACAGAGTGAGAACTTTAAGAAAGTGTCAATTTCTAAGGAAAAACCCGCCAGCCCAGGGAGTTATAACGACCCATGCTATATTATGCTCGGTTACATACTCTATTTGCGGAGCTGTCCTCGCGAACCAACTTAAGTCGATTGAGTCTTCTTACTCGTGCCTTGCGACAGATAAATGCGCTATGTTTTGCAGCGACGGAACTTGACATTTTTACAGCGAGCCCACATCTCTTCAAGGTATGGGCATTGCGCTACCTGTTTATGTTAGAATAAGATCGATTGTTTTTATTTTTTATGTACTCTGTTACTTTCACTATTTTTAATGCTTTAACTTGCATATTTAATGCCTATTTAAAACATGAGTATGTACTTAACATAATCAACATTTCTAAATTTATGTTTATATTAGGTACATCACAACGAATTGGTGTGTACTGTAATTATGATTTGTTAAATAAATAAAACAAAATAAAAATAAAAAATAGATCTTATAACATCTTATAACCCCCCCTCCCCCACCCCCATTCCCTTCCCCATGTCCTTTTTTAATTTGACAATCCAATAAGTACTTTATACAGTAACCTTTATTATCTCATATAAGTAGGTATTATTACTTATCTGCAGTACCTTCCGATTAATTTGTTATTTTACTTAATATTACAACGGCTGGCTGTAAGAAATCGTGCCAGAATAAGCCCGTCGTTTCTACTAATTAAAAATAGAATTTAAGTTTTATTTTTTACTGTTAGTGTTTTTGTACAAAACAGACATTTTCTTTGCAGGTTCAGGCTGGTTACAGGTTCGGCTCCCTAACGTGGTGGTTCGGTGTCTATCGAACCTATCGCGGACCACGACATTCTTTGCCCGGCTGTTCAGCCGGTAACGGGTAGCCGATTGGTCGTTTCAAGAGCAGTTGACGCAAGGTTAACAAGGCCGTTTTCAGACTCCCGCGACTATCAGTCGGAATGCACGATCGATTTGATAACGCCGCATGGTGCGCAAAGCGTCCAGGAGCACCCGAAGGTTGATTCCTGGAGGAAACTGGCCCGCAGGTCAGTATTACCCGGGCTCGCACTTCTGCGTGGAGGCTGCCGGATGGGTGTTTACCCGTGAGTTTCGTCCCATAAACACATGGGTCTTAGTGACCTAACTGCAATAGCTCCCAATTACAGTAATGAATAAACAAATAAATAAATGAAAAAGAACAGAAACAAGGTTGGCAGCCCTGCTGGTGACAAACGGCCGCGCCGGTGTTATACTCAACACAGGGCGAGCAAGGACCGCGGCGCAATTTTTTCGTCATAATATCGCGTCCGCACATAATCACCTCTCTTTCACGGGCGGATGTCTCAATTAGAAATGCCAAAACATAAGACCCCCCCCCCCCTCCCTTTACAAACTTGAGAGCGGGACGCTCGTTCTCCAGCTCCAGGTCGAGAAAGAGACAAAACACCGCATGGAAAAGAAACCGCGGGAGTCTTTTGTTCGATTTGCTTTGTTGCCCTCCCTTGCAAAGAGTGCATTCGAATGCTACATACATACCTGAACATCGATTTTGTTCGTGAAGATTGAATGACTTTCCTATCCCTTGTGCTGAGCATGGTTTCTACTACATTTTTATAAATTGGCTGTGTAAATGTATCTACCAAATTTCAGAAAAATTGGACCAGTCGTTAAGATCTCTCGCTTCTGGCAGCAAACAATAGGTACTAAGCTCAAAAAGCGATAGAACGGTAGATTCGCACTAATTGTTCACATCTACACATTTATCTGTGTAATTAGAAGTCCTAAACTACTCAGACAAACGACCCATAGACGAGTATATACGGATTAACAAAACCCAGTATTCTTGTAACAACTACTTAAGGCATTCTATTATAATCTATGAAGAATATTATGAATAAAAATTTTATCTACATCGTTAGAGCAGTTTTAAAGGAGAACATATATTTCTTAGATTATATATCCGAAACGATAATTGAATGCTAATAAGGTCGAAGGGACAAACTGAAAAGATCCCTATATACCAAATTTTAACCAAATCGGTCTAGTAGTTTTGTTGCTGTGTGCTGTCAAATGACCGCGCAGTTAACGGACACCGGACACTCCAAAGGATCAACTACGACAGGCGAACTTGTCTCCCGTGAGGCGAGCGTAGAAGACTTAGCGACGATACAAACCTAGCGTCCAGCAAAGTCAACAAACCCGCTAGAGTCCAACGCCTTGTGGCGAGGCACTAGAGTCCACTGGGTTACCTTACAAGGATAATAGCTTAATCCAATCAATATGCAACTCAGTTGTTATTGTGATATTGTGCTTTGTATAATCGAGTAATATACCATTAATTTATTTTTCTGCATGAAGTAAATAAATAAAGAAAATGTATTTTTTAAATCCTTGTTTTGTTTCCATTGCGCCTGAAAATTAATGGTGTTAACATTCTATGATCATAACTACCGTAGTTCAATGATACATATCTGGGTTAGAAAAGACAATCCTCGATAAATTAACGCGTGCAGCTTGTCTTGTATATTTATTACAATATTATTAATCAAAATTCGATCATATAACGGAATTCCTTGTCTCTCAAATTTATTTTCGTATTTACAGGAAACAGGTGACGGACGTTTATATAATACACTGAATTGTGTAAACTCGTCAACCTTGATATCGCGGGTATCAATCTGCTTGACCAGTATTTCTCTGAGTTTACTAATAAATGTTTTTTAGCAACAAGCTATCCATTTAGCAATAAACTAGCCCAATATGTTATTTGTATTATAGAAATACTATTCACAACGTATTTATCCACATCTGAAATTAATTGATACTCAACAATCCTTTGATCGTGCTCCTCTAATTATGTAGCTTATGTAAGAGGACCCGCTGATGTAAAAATACACCGGGCAAACGCGCGTGAAACGCCTGAATATTTATAAGTTTGGGGCCAGTTGCTTTGATTGCGGACATAATGCAGGTGATTTGTTTGGTACCGCCTTGTTTTGACCGCGCGGAATTAGTGTAAACGACAAGATGCTCAATTGACGAAAGCAAAATTACCCGTGTGTTTTTCGCAGATTTTATGCCTTTTTTTCCCTTGTAATGCAATAATTTATGAACTATAAGAGAGTATAGACCTACCAAAATACATTTTTTGTTATATTGTATGAGGGTATTAGGTCCAGAGGTTTAGAGGACCATTCTTATAAGATTAATGTAGACAAATTTTATGAGTACTTTCATAATACTTTCATAAAGCATCAAAAGGATTTGAAAAAAAATAACGAATATTGAACTTAAATGAAATTAAAAATCTAATAGAAAAGAGGTTCGGTGACAATGCCAAAGACCTCCTAAATAAACGGAACAGGAAATTTATTCGATAATATGTCCTGCTTATAAACTGCCAGGTTATATTGCTTCTTTTTTGTTTATTTGAATATTTTTATTGTCCTCATAAGAATTAAAATGATGTTATTGTGGTTATATTTTCACAGGAATAATAAATGACTATATCTTTAATACACATAAAGGTTCATCATATGATATGAATGTACTATTGTAGGAAAGTATAAAACAATTATTGTGTAATAGAACCATATATGTAAAAATAATAGAACATAAATAAAACAAGTAAATAATAATAATAAAGTAGTAGTAAATGGAGTGGGGGACTTGTATCCAGCCCTTGATATCACCTGGATCTTAAGGTCTTTTGTAACTACCCACTTTGTGGTTGGGTCAGTGATCTGCTAGTAGCCCGGTACTGCTTAGCAGTCCATACAGATCACTGACCTTCAAGTTGGACAGATCGCTGGGTTCGAGATTGGCCCGTTGCAGTAAACTGTGTCTTTTTGCGGCGAGCCTTTTGTGTCTTTCATCGCCACATATTCGGCAGTCCTTGCTGTCGGTCAAGCCTAGGTTGAATAGATGTGCTCTAAGGGTCGTGTGTCCGGTGAGGAGACCGATAGTGGTTTTAAAGTTCTTCTTGCTCATGTCAAGTAGAGGCTTGGTTTTCTTTGGAAGTGGTTGCTCCATCATGGCCTGTGCCTGGCGACATTCTTGGCTCGGTTTCCAGGATGCCCGATATTTCTGCTCCAAGCAGTCCCTGATGATTTTATTACCTATAGCGAAGGGGACTCCAACAACAGGCTCCACCGGGCATTCCAGTGTGCCCAGTTTTGCCAGGCTGTCGGCCTCTTCGTTGCCGGGTATGCCTTTATGGCCCGGTGTCCATATTAATGTTTTTTCTTCGCTTTTTCCAAATTGTTAAGCTCTTGCATACCGTTCCAGACTACAGAAGGTTATTTGGTGGATTTAGCCAGAGCGTCCAATGCTGCTCTGCTGTCAGAGCAGATGAGGATTTTTCTATTTTTTACCTCACTTTTGGAGTTTTATGTATTCCAATACGGTAAAAACCTAGGCTTGGAAAACCGTGTCATATTGTCCATGGGGGATGCTGATTCTGTGGTTGGTTTTGAGTCCGTGCATGCCTGCCTCAAATAGGAAAGCACATCTACACCTCCAGATGAATGTGAAGACGAAGACCGCTCATCTGAAAGTGAAAGTATTTATATAGAAAAAGAAGTGATTACTTCTCGTGAGCCACCTCCGACAACAGAGATAGACGTTTTATTTTAGACAGTAACGTAGATGCAAGCCTTGATGCAGCATAATTAAGTCATAGAAAAGCAGCTGTTGTTTAGACTAATACATTGAAAAGTGAAGAATTTGATAATTCGAGTACAATGTGAACTTCTGCAACCAATCCTGAACTAGGCATGACGGGTTTTTATATAATATAAGGATACTGTTTTTTTTTATATTTTTGGATATATAATATTATTTAGGTATAAGGAACGAATCTACTTGTAGAATTGTATTGCCTATATTGCTTTATTGCTTCCTAATGTATTTTATGTATGCACAAGATATTGCTAAATAGTCGATTTTTGCTGAAAACAGCCAAGTATTTAGAACCAAATCAAATACGTGGTCTTGTGTAAATCTAGTTTACAAAATTTGCAGAAATGTACTCAATAATTTTCGAATTAATTTGCAATAGACGTCTATTCGTAGATATTGTTAAATTCAAAGTCCCCCCGAATTTATATCTCTCCTCTAATATATAACAACTTTCCACTATATCTCAACATCAAAGGCGTTACGTATAAATTTGTGTCAACTTCCACGTCATTCGCGGACTAATTAAACATCCTAGATCGTCAACCATAAGCAATTAAATGATTGTTTATGACCTAATTAAGATTTTGAATGAAATATTCACTAACAAAATCGTATAGATAGACCAACGATTCGGGACTTCAGATGTTTATAAATTGGAATCGTAACCGTGCCCGTATTCGAATCAACTCTTCACATGCCGTGTATCGATTAATTTAAATGTTTATTTTACCAATGTTTCTTTTATTTTAGACCCCACTAATATTTTTAGATCATATTGGCGATTTGCGCCACTAGTATTTTACTCGAAATATGAAATTTGATTTCATAAGCAATTGATATAAACGAATTGCGCTAATCGCAGATAGTGAAGGTGAAAGACTCATTTCCACCCATCTGTGCCAT
The DNA here is from genome assembly GCA_944548615.1 of Micropterix aruncella. Taxonomy (NCBI): domain Eukaryota; kingdom Metazoa; phylum Arthropoda; class Insecta; order Lepidoptera; family Micropterigidae; genus Micropterix; species Micropterix aruncella. The sequence continues at coordinate 17,400,251 of OX155957.1, read as the reverse complement.
ATTATGTGAAATTCCTGTGAAATGTGAAATACACATTAGAAAGACTATATTTCTAGAAGTGAGCCTATAAAAACCGGTACTGGACAACCGATATCCAGTTCAATTCAAATCAACCATTTATCTAGTTTACTTCCACAGCTTATTAAAATAGCGAAAAAAATCGATGTTTAACCAAAATAACTGGTGTAGTTTGAAATTTGCAATAGATGTTCATTGAGGTGTACTGTCAAATATACTAAAAGTCCCCTACTCTTTCTGTTGCGCTCGAGCCGCCATCTTGGAAAAATGGCGCTCCGATTCAGGTTTTCGCTTATATCTCGCTACCTGTTAGCGATATCGGAATTATGTTTTATGTAAAAATAACGCTTATAAAATTCTCTATAAAAATGTCATATACATTTTTTTTCATATTATCTATATATAAAAAAATGTATATGACATGTATATAGACAATTAGCCTTATTTTTACATCAAACATAATTCCGATATCGCTAAAAGTTAGCGAGATATAAGCAAAAACTTAATCGGAACGCCATTTTTCCAAGATAACGGCTTGAGCGCAACATATAGAGTAGGTGACTTTTAGTATGTTTAGCAGTATGCGAAGTTCAAACTATTACGAGGTTTTTCTCCTAAAATTCCCTATTTGACTGGGCTATTACTGCGAGACTCATAAACACCAGTCGACCAACAAAGTCAAACGCGTGCCGCTGCACCGCCAGAGGCGCCCGCGCGCTAGCCGTTATTATAACATGTTTTATCAATAATACATTAATATAGATAGCAACTCAGGAAACCATTTTAATATTGCAGCAAAAGCTCTATTTTTAAGGTGTATGAAACATATATACTTTACTTATCACACGAAACTCCACCGATCCCGTTATCCATGTAAAACAGACACTGATCCAGTTATCCATGTAATACAGCAATTTTGCGGACCGTTTTCGTTAATATAATTGCAGTTGATGCCATATCAGCTGATTTAGTTTGATTCAGAATATGATATTTAGTATAATTTAAATTGTCTATTACCTATATAGATAATCTTATATATATATATATATATAAATATATATATATATATATATATATATATATATATATATATATATATATATATATATATATATATATATATATATATATATATATATATATATATATATATATATATATATATATATATATATATATATATATATATATATATATATATATATATATATATATATATTTTGATATTTTAAGGGTGTAAATTTTTTAAAATTATTTTCAATAATATATAAAATTAGATTCATGAAAAGTTACTTATCTGGGGTCCTGGTGGACCAGAAACATTTTACCGATAGTTAATGTCCTCTTTAAATACTTAGGGCAGCAGCACCTGTTTCCGCAATTGATAATTATAATTTACACCCTTAAAATATCAAAATATAAACAATTTTACACTTTTTACTTACTTATTTTGCTATCACATGTATCACTATGAACGAATATAATTATTGGTTAAATCAGGTTAATTATCATTCTCGTAAAGCATCACAATTTACAGGACATGTAGAATATCTGTCAAAATGTCTAAATAATCATATATGTCCCAAAGGGTTAATACCTAAATTTCCTTTCTCTGCTATAAGTCCAGAAATCCAATATAATTTCCACACTTTAAGGTTTAATTATGCAATGGAGATTACATTTGTTTTACACAATGAATACAAAGTTTTGGTAGATAAACATTTAAGGTCTCTTATATATTATGTTGATTTGATAGAAATGTATTCTCCAATGCATTATATATATGCTAGTGAAATAGTTAGCAGTTCTGTAATTGATTTAAACAATATTAGGCTAAAACACGAAAATAAGTTTCATAATTTACAAATTTTTCACAAAATCAACAACTCTACACAACAAAATTATACGAGATATAATTCAAATCCTGTTTCAAATTATAACAATAACGAAAACATTCCCTTATATTCATCACAAAACAAATTCTCAGCTAATCGTCATTTTATAAACAATTATTCTCATGCAGATATGCATCCCGAACCTACACAAGTTCCTTTAGAAATCCCAATTATTGAAAATTTGATACCATCAGTTACAAATTCTAATGCTGCACAGGTTCCTATAAATAACGATAGACTTGTCGTAAAAAACTTGTCCTCAAAAATTATAAACCATAATGAATATTCAGTTTTATCTAAAGGGCTAAATTTCACACCAACTCCCAAAGTTGACCATTTCAGTTTTGGAAATGATATAGCAAAATTTTGTCGTAATTTGAGATGGCGTGAGTTTTGGCATTCAAGGGACAAAAATGGTAATAATATTAAATTACATGACGCACTGGCAAAATTTCGACAATATTCTAATAAAGAGCCACCCTCTCTTCCAAAAAATCATCCTGTAGAAATATTTATTACAGTTTTAATGAACAAAGTTACACAACCAACATTTTTAAACAGCCTCAAACCTACACCTAACTTAACATCTGATGAACTTTCAGCTCTTAACAACCTAAGCAAAGATACCAATATCATCATTTTGCCAGCTGATAAAGGTTCAACTACAGTCATCCTTAATAAAACAGACTATGTAGCTGAAGGTTTGAGGCAACTCAGAGACGAAACTTCCTATAAAAAATTATATAGTGATCCGAATCAAAATTTTGCTAATACAATAAAAAAATATATTGAACAACAAAAAACCATTGAAAAATTATCAGATGAAGATGTTAACACTTTAATTCCTAACCCTATCAGAACACCAAATTTGTACTTATTGCCAAAAATTCATAAACCTAATAATCCAGGAAGACCGATAGTAGCTAGTTTTAACTCACCCACAGAAAGAATTTCAGCTTTTGTCGATTACTTTCTACAGCCATTTGTAAAAAATCTCAAGTCACACATTAAAGATAGTTACCATTTTATCGAGATTCTAAAAAATACCACAATTCCTAAGACTGACAACTTATTACTTGTTACAATTGACGCTGTCTCTCTTTATACTAATATTCCCCATGATTTAGGCTTAGAAGCGATTTCCCATTACCTTAATCAAAGGCCCAGCCCCCAAATTCCTTCTACAAATTTTCTTTGTAAGTTGGCTGAATTCGTCCTCACTAAGAATGCTTTTTCTTTTGAAGATGAATTTTATCTCCAAATTAAAGGTACAGCAATGGGAACAAGAATGGCCCCTTCTTATGCGAATCTTTTCATGGGGTTATTAGAAAATAATTTTCTTCTTACTCAAAATTTACAACCACTAATGTGGTATAGGTTTATTGATGATATTATACTGTTTTGGCCACATGGACATGACACACTCACTGACTTCCTTACAGATTTAAATAATTTCGGACCCTTAGATTTTACATACACTATATCAGAAAATCAAATTACATTCTTAGACGTTGATCTAACTCTATCCGAAGGCACCATTAAAACTGCAATTCATATAAAACCTACAAACAAAGAGCAATACCTACATTTCGATAGCTGTCATCCCTTTCATACCAAAAAGTCAATTCCATATTCAATGTCAATTCGCGGACACCGTTTAATTAATAATAAAGAAAATTTAGATAAGTACCTTTCCAATCTTAAAAAATCACTAATAGAAAGAAATTATCCTGCCTCTTTGTTAGATAAAAATATAATAAATTCCGAAACAAAATTTTCACCTAAACCTAAATTGGTTTCAAATTTAAATCAAAATAAAATCTTTCTGAGTACTACTTATTTTCCTGGCACTGAGAAACTGCGACCTATTTTAGCAGATTTATTCCCTATTATAGCTAACGACCCATCAACCAAAGGTTTATTAGATATACCACCAATTTTATCATTTCGAAAACCTCCTAATTTAAAATCAATACTTAATAAAAATAATCGAAATTATCTTAGTAATAACAAAAATTTTGGCCTACAGCCTTGTGGTCGATCACGTTGTAAAACATGTCCTTTATTAGATCGAAGCATTTATTTTACTAGTCCTAACACTCCTAATAGTTACAGAGTTCCTTTTAATAGTAGTTGCATTTCAAAAAATATTGTATATCAATTACTTTGCCAGACCTGCAATGCATTTTATATTGGGGAAACAACTACACCTCTTAGCATTAGGTTAAATAATCACAGGGCCAGCGTAGGCAATGATAGTCAACTTCCAATAGCATTGCATGCTAAGGCACACAATTTAACTTTTGATAATTGTTTTAAAGTAAAAATTATTAAGTGCCTTGGCGATAACGCTAAAGAAAGAGACGTTAAATCTTGGGAGTTGGCTTTTATAAATATTTTAGGCGCTTGCAAGGGTCCCGGTCTGAATAGGCAAAATTAATACAGTAATTATATTTGTTCAGACATATTCATTAAAAGCTTATTAATATTTTTCATTTAAAAATCATTATCAATAATGTTTTTCAAGGTCGGTTATAGTGTATTATAACGATATTGCAAAATATTATTAACCCATTTCTCTATGTTCAGTTTTTTTAAATTTAAATTTTGAAAAAATTGTTCTATCAGAAATGTCATGGAGATGAATACGACTTGTGTCGAAATATTCTCAATCATATAATTTCTTCTAAAATAAGTTACTAACATCCATTTCTGTTACAGAAACCATCCTCCTATACTTATTACATCCAAGGGCATACAGTAATTCGGCTGCAATAACTAAGAACATCATAAATTATCAATTGCGGAAACAGGTGCTGCTGCCCTAAGTATTTAAAGAGGACATTAACTATCGGTAAAATGTTTCTGGTCCACCAGGACCCCAGATAAGTAACTTTTCATGAATCTAATTTTATATATTATTGAAAATAATTTTAAAATATATATATATATATATATATATAAATGAATCGCCGTACGCTAGTCTCGCAGGATCTCGGAAATGACTGGACGGATTTGAATAATTTTTCTTTTATTTGGTTTGGCTTGATTCAGGGGTGGTTTATAAAAAAAAAAATATTTAGGAAAAACCCAAAGAAACAACTGAAAATCGAAAAAATCGAAATTGGTCATTTTGGGAACATTGGCCACTTTCTAGATGGCTATCGCGGCGATCGTATTGTTTGACAGCTGCGCTATCCATAACTGTTATGTTATTCATTCCGTACAATATGTAAAATTTCAAAAACTCGAGAAGTCAAAAAATGCGAAAGTCAAAAAGTCGAAAAAGTCAAAAAAGTCGGAAAAGTCGAATAAGTCGAAACAGTCTGAAGTCAAAAAGTTAAAAAAGCCGAAAAGTAATAAAAAACAAAAAAGTCAAAAAAGTCAAAACATTAAAAAAAACTAAAAAGTAAAAAAGTCAAAAAAGTACAATTGTTGTTGTGTTGTGGTCATAAAATTATAAGTATTGCTTTCCTGTTGAAGGAAAGTATTGTGGACGCACTTCTGTATGTCTGTGTGTGTGTCTCTGTGTATTCTCCGACGATAGTGGCGAAACGCTCCGATTGAGCTGAAATTTGGCATGCAGGTATAATTTGGTTATGGCATGAGCTGGAAAGTGAATGAAATCCGTCCACCCAGGGTTGGCTCCCGACGAGGGAACTCCTCAACGGTCAACAGCAGACACAAAATTCGAAAAGTCGTAAAGTCGAAAAGTCGAAAATTGAATAGGTCGAAAAGTCAAAAAGTCGAAAAAGTAAAAAAAGTCAAAAAAGACGAGAGTCAAAAAAGTCGAAGAAGTCAAAAAAAGTCGAAAAGTCGAAAATTCAAAAGGTTAAAGTCAAAAAAGTCAATAAATCGAAAGTCAAAAAATTCAAAGAAGTCGCAAAATACAAAAGTTCAAAAGTCAAAAAAGAAAAAAAAGTCGAAAAAGTCGTAAAAGTAAAAAAAAAAACAAAAAAGTCACAAAAGTCGAAAAAGTCGGAAAAGTCGAAAAAGTTGAAAGAGTCAAAAAAATCGGAAATGTAAAAAAACGAAAAAGTCGAACAAGGCAAAAATGTCGAAAAAATGAAAAAAGTCGAGAAAGTCGAAAACGTCAAAAAAGTCAAAAAAGTCAAAAAAGTCAGAGAAGTCAGAAATGTCGAAAAAGTCGAAACATTCAAATAGGTCGGAAAAGTAAAAAACACCGAAAAAGTAGAAAAAGTTGGAAAAGTCGATTCGATTTCGATTTCGATTTTCGAGGGTGAAAGGGTGGCGCTAGGTTGGCCGTGGGCGGCGGAGGGGGTTGTGGTAGGATTTATGATATTAAATATTCAGATAAATTAAATTCCGGGCTACTTGACAGGAAGGTCTTGGGATGACACAATCGATTTTTTTAAATTACGTCATATCTTCATCAATGCATAAAACTCGCACATTGTTTCCAATTTTCATATAGGTACACCTGTTTCCCTTCTAATCCAAGCGATTTGTGGGTCAAATATAAGGACGACATATCTGAGGATGTTTTGCATCGTGAGTGTCGCCAAACTTTATATCCGACATTGCAAATGCCTGCAGAAATTCTCAATGAGACTTTATTTTAATTACAAACGACTTTCATTTAATAACCAAACGAAACTCAAACCTTACATGCTGCCAATATTATAGATTTTAATGAATCGGATTTGGAAGGTTTTTTAGGATTAATAAACGCTTATGAAGAGTGACAATTAAATCAATTTTAGGTGGTACGAAGTTCACCGGGTCATCTAGTATAACATAAAATTGTAGATAAACTAATAGTAGTTCTAAACTAAAAGTTCTCCAAGACCTTGGTGACTTACCAAGGTCTTGGAGAAAACGGACAGGAATAATCGAAGAGCGACGCGGACGTGATAAACGTGTGACAGAAAGTAAACAAAAAGTTTCGGGCCAATTCAGCTTCTTTAGGAACTCTACGCTAGATGGCGATGAAATGATTAAAATCTTTAAAATTTGTTTTTAACTATAATGAGCTCAACAAAAAAAATCGACTGTGTCACCTTAAGACTTTCTCGGCAATCAGACAACCTCTCGTGTGCTAAACCCGCTAACCTCGCCCAAACTCCCCCTTAAAGCCTCCCCCCCCCCCCCGTCCACCAGCCTCCCCAGCCTTCGCCCCGTCCCTCCTCCCTTCACCCTCCCCCGCCCCCAAATCTTAACGTCGTCCACCATCCGCCCCCTAACCCCCTCTCTCCTCAACTCACCCTCAACCCCCATCCCTACCATCTTCAACCCCCCCCAACTACCTTATCCTCCCCAACCATAACCCCCCGAGCGTAAATCCAGCAGATGGCGCTATAATTTTTTATTTTTTCGCCAAATTGAGACTAATTTTTTATTTCACTTAACCGTCAAATTGAGACTAAGTGTAAGTTTTTACACTTAGTTTAAATTAAGCGGTTACAGGAAAAACACGTTTAATTATGCTTCTATAATTTCAATATCCAATATTAATTTCAATATACATCCGAAATTTACAATTATAGCCCAATAACATTTCTCAACAATGCGAGAAAAGTTATTAAATAATTAGTGAAAGCAAGACTTATATCAGAAAACATTATATCTAAAAACTTTAAATTGGGACTAAGCATCATATTAAAAAACTTTAAACTAAGTAAAATTTTAAATGCCTTCAAATAATATCGAATAAAATCGGCGTTTTCCTCGGAACGGACAATGCCCAGTTAAGAGTGACGCAATATGTAGTGTAAAAATAATTCCTAAGTATTAAAAAAAAATAAAAAAATGCTTTATTAAATAAATGATGATTTCTCGATAATTCATGTCCTTTATCACAAATTTAAAAACGTTCACTCTGATCATATCATTATATCATTCTCCAAAAGACGCGTAGGATAGGCCGATACAATATATCTATGTAGAAGTACGTATTTTATGGCGTCTCATTGTTTTGCCCAGCATTATGAGACGGTTATAAGTTTATGGTTCATAGGCCGAATGGCGAGCCTGTCGTTATCGTATATTACGAGAGCTTTTTATGACGAAAATGGCGGTTGGTTATTTTGCTGGGCGCAGTGGGAGACAATAAGAGAACAAAGATGGGAAAATACGTGACAGTATCAGTGAGAAATTGGAGCGGGAGCGGAATATGTACATTACATTTTATTATTTTGTATATTTTTTTCCCGGCAGAGTGAAAGTATTCTGAACGCACTTCTGTATGTGTGTATTCCTCCACGATGGCGCCTAACCGCTTGATCCGATTGAGCTGAAATTTGGCATGAAGGCATCATTTGATCATGGCAAAAGTTATTTTTTTTTCGAGATAATAATAATAATAATAATAAACTCTTTATTCTTAAGAAAAGGGATGAAGACGGATATACCTATATACATTTTGTATATATCCGAGACGATTAGGACCATTTACAGCCTGAAACCTGTCGTTGAGTATGTGTGTGTGTATGTGTGTGTGTGTGTGTGTGTGTATGTGTGTATTCCGCCACGATAACGCCCAAACGCTTTATCCGATTGAGCATGCAAACATCATTTGATCATGGCAAGAGTTTAAAAGATTGTGGTTGAAATCGGTCCACCAGGGGCGCTAGTAATGAAAATGAAAATGAAATGAAAAATACCTTTATTGTACTAACAAAAAAAATTACATGGGTAAAGTAAACTTAAATTCTATTTTAACTTAGTACAAACGGCGGGCTTATCGTTTCACGATTTCTTACAGCCAACCGTGTAATATTAAATAAAAGTATCAATACAGCTCACATACATAAACATATACATATAAATATACATATACATACATCCAAATATACATACATACATAAAAAATATAATTTTTAATATAATATATGTATATTATAATAATAAATACTTAGAAACTACAGATAAATAATAATAAAAATAACTGCTTATATAAAATGATAGATATTACAAAGTTCTTATGCTTCTATCCAGTCAACAACCCAACGAAAGGGGGAAGAGGGGAGGGGATAGGGGGAGGGTTGGTTCTTAGTTGATATTTTGAGGGAGAAAATGTTTTTTCAGTAACGCCTTGAAACAGGGCAAGGATGTTGCATGACGAATAGCATGCGGAAGCTGAGTCGAGCAGAATGGACGCTAAATGAGTTAGTGATAAAAGAAGACTGATGTAGTGGAATTGCTATGGTGTTGTCCTGACTTGACCTGAGTGGATGACTTCCTAACGGGAGAAAGAGGTATTTAAGGTAAGGAGGTGCTATGGGACTATTTAGGACTTTATAAAGGAGTGAGAGGGCATGCAGATTTCTGCGCTCACGAATTCGAAGCCAATGAAGTCCATCGCGATATTCGCTTACGTGATCAAATTTACGCAAGTCGAATATATATCGTATGCAGATATTTTGTAGCCGTTCGAATTTATCCAGTATCTTCTCTTTAATATCTATAGTACCGACATCAGCATAGTCTAGAATTGGAAGTAGCAGTGTTCTTACTATAGTTTGCTTAGTTGCTGCTGTCATACTTAGATCTCGAAATATTGTATTTAGTAACTTAAAATTCGGTAGACAGATTAGTCGTTGGGCCGAAACCACATTGTTAAATTTTTGTTGGAATATCTCTTAGAGATGCAACACAATTTTTTTTCATTCCGCCGTTTTTAGGAAAATACTACATCCCATTGGAAAACAGCCATTTTTATACCACGAAAATACTACAACAATGGTACATTTGCGATCATAATCACGTTACCCAAATACTCTCGGAGGAAGGGGGAGGGGGGGGGGGGTGTATGTTTGCCTGGATAGTCTTGGGGTGACACAACCGATATTTTATACATATCGTCGTTGCGCCTGAAAAAGCTGCAATGTGCGTTTTAGTAAACTTTACAGGAACAACAAAACCCTTTATTATTCTTGTTTAACTCATAATAGTTGGCTCACTGGCACGAAAATCTGTTACCTATACAATACAATACAATACAAAGATATACAAGAGATATTTTAGTTTAGCTTTAATTGTGTTCAGAATTACCTAATTTATTATGACCTCTGGCAAAGAGTTTTAAAACAGAATTTGGGACATGAATTAGGAATTGTTTTTGGCCAAATTATGATACCATGGTATGAGGACCCTATGGTATTAAAAACGCCACAAAGACAGTCGCTCTTGTGATTTTGTTTCTTTTTAACGAGAGGGGATGAGGATTTCTTCTCCATTTCGTATACACATAAAAAATCGTCTGTGTGTCGGTGTGACTTTTCCGGCAAGTATACAAGACCACGCCAACCCCCCCCCCCCCCACCTCCCCGCGCTAAAACAACCTTCCCTCGCTCGCCAATTCGTAGTATATTTGTAGTATTTCCCGTGGTCTTAAAATGGTTTTTTTTTTTAAATTATGAAGTATTTTCTTAAATATGGTATAATTTAAATATTATTTGCGACGCTTGTATATGAGATCTTTCCATCAAAATTTCACAAAGGTATTTCGGGCCAACAAGGCATATGTGTACCGAATTTAAAATATCTAATTGCAATATTTCAAGATTGTATAACTAGCGCGCGCAGCCTGGTCAGGCGCAGACCGGTTTCAGCCACAATCTTTTCAACTCTTGCTATGACCAAATGATGACTGCATGCCAAATTTCAGTTTAGTCGGATGAAGCGTTTGAGCGCTATCGTGGAGGAATACACACATACATGCACACACACACACACATGCACACAAGAATAACAGACAGACTTCAGTGTGGAAATGGTTTTAATCATCTCGGATATATACAAAATATATATATCCGTCTTTATCTCAAAAAAAAGAGGAAGTTCATAATAATTTTCCTCTGACGAAAAAGTAAAATTATCTTCAAAAGGGTATGTAAAAGGTTTGGAGATTATTATTCTAAGTACTGATTTCCAAGCAACTGGAACTAACTTTTATCGAATCCGTTTTACCATATCTACCCCAACCGATACATAATTTAAATTAGATCGTAACATAATTTAAATTAGATCGTAACATAATTTAAATTAGATCGACAGAGACAAAAGTATACAATTTTTACTGAAGGTGTGTCCATATCTAGTCCAATGCCTCTAATATCAAAGCCAGACTGTTTGCTAGTCTGCATAAAATCAAGAAGTTTAATCTAAAATTTAAATTAGTTTCCTTATAAATCCACCCTATATGCCGACCTCGATGCGATATTGTATAAATTTTCCCAGCCGCAGGACTAAAGTCAGCTAGTCCATAATCAATATCACAGTCCCGATCGCTTCTATTTCAACGGAAATCGTATTATCTTCTATTACGGGATATCTAGGGTTACATCTAGGCCGCATAATGAGGGGTCGCTGCGTCCGTCCGTGTTATTATTTATTGGGTTCGGCCATTTCATTTGACTGTATCGAGCCTTTTCATTTTCGAACTGCTGCCAGGGTTATTTCGGCGGCGAACTTTGTCAATAGACGCGGATAAAAATCTATTCTTGCCTCCCTTTCCCCTGCGACCTTTTTAAGCCAATAATAACTCGAAACAAAAGCATGACGTGTCAAAGGAAAGCATAGATTGGTCACTGGACTTAGATATGGCTGGATATTTTAACAATGTAATCTACATAAATACATACGTATTGGAGTTTACTCCTTTAGAATCGCTTTCATTTAAAGCCCCCAGGCATGACAATTTGACGGGTAGTAAAATCAAGCGATACAAAAAGCGTTTTGTTTTATAAATGAACAAATGTTAGCGCCATTTCAGCAGAATATTTAAAAAATAAATAACTTTTCGTATCATAGTAATATAATAGGTTCAATCAATCAATCAATCAATTAATCAATCAATAAATCAAGAAAGCAATTTTATATCAATAAAAGTATATACATGCATTCAGCGGAATGGGACAAGTGGGCGCGGCCAACTGGGCGCGGCCAACTGGGCGCGGCCGACTGGGCGTTGCTAACTGGGCGCCGCCGACTGGACGCCAGGCCAACTGGGCGCAGAGACAACTGGGCGCGAGCCAAGTCGGCGCGGGACAGGTGGGCGCCAAAATTATATTTTGCAATATATTTATATATTTATTTATTGTGACTGACTATTTAATAAATAACTAATGGTGAAACATTACCTTCGTAGCTATACTGTGATACATCCGTTTCAGAGCTAGCTTTTACATGGGATTTAACATTTACATAATAAATTTAGTGCAAAATATCAAAAAATATATAGAAAGTATTATATATACTATAAAAGCCTTTAAATACATTTACTCAAATAATTTACAAGACTGGAAATAGTTAATGCTCTGTTGATATAATATTGATCGTTTTATTTTTTTATTTATTTTACAGCCAACCTATATACGTGAAATATATACGTGACCATAAATATAAAGCTCTGCATTTTATGATATTTTTTGATATTTTTCACTAAATTTAATAAGTATTTATTATGTAAATGTTAAATCCCATATAACCGCTAGCTCTGAAACGGGTGTATCACAGTATAGCTAAGAAGTTAATGTTTCACCATTAGCTAATTTTTATATACTGTAGCAATAAAAATATTTCTCGTCAGTCACAATAAAAAAATATGTAAATATATTGCATAATATAATTTTGGCGCCCACCTGTCCCGCTCCCACTTGGCTCGCGCCCAGTTGTCCCTGCTTCCAGTTGGCCTAGCGCCCAGTCGGCGGCGCCCAGTTAGCAGCGCTCAGTCGGCCGCGCCCAGTTGGCCGCGCCCACTTGTCCTAGACCGTGCATTCAGTAATAGATGCGCTTATTTACTCCCTTTGCCTATTGTATATTGAATGTAAAAACCAGTCGCGCATGAAAGCTGACACGCACCATTAAAAAAAATAAAGCTATATCCTGACCAGGCAATCTTGACACGGGGAGCATAGACAACATTTTTTCATTCGCTATTGACGACCCTACTCGTTAGACGCAGTTTTTCGGTTAGACTCAGAGGCGTAGGAAAAGGGGAGGGGGGGAGGGGGGTCCTGTGGTCCAAACCAGCCCTCCCGAAATTATAAAAAAATGTTTTTAAAAAGGTGAAATTTTTGAATGTTTCAAAAATTCATTTTCTTGAAGGTGTTTTAAGATGTTTTACTCATGCAAAGATGTAATACATCATACTACGTGACTTTTCCAATGCAAAAGTGTAGAAAATTTGAAGTACATTTTAAGTTAAATGCAGCCTTAACTTTCATCATTTTTACAGAAAATTCGAAAAAAAAACCGGGAGACTTCCCTGTACCCCAGTGGCAACCCCCCCACCCGTACTGAACTTCTGGCTACGCCACTGGTTAGACGGTCAGATTTTCCTTTTTTTCTCATTTTTTAAATTACACTCATTTAGTAGTGTTTATGAATTATTTTATTTTTAGTTACATGCCAGTTTTGTACAGTATTACAAAATTTTCAGTATCAAATAAGGATGATTACAATTGACGTTAAGGCGATGAAGGCGATAATCATCAAATTCGGCAGATTACGCTAAATAAATACAGAAAACATCCCCGCCATGACTCTGACCTGCTGTTCAGCGAAGCAAGTGTTTTGGATATTCGTCAGTTGTTCGTGAAACAATGCCTAATACATTTTTACAAGACCTTAGAGAAACGTTCCCGAAGCCAGCAGCAAAGACCAACTAGAATGGCTGAAGGGACGAACTATGTAATTCCTCACGTACATACAACCTTTGCCCAAAGACAGTTGTATTTCATCGCCCCAAAAATTTTTAATACTTTAGAAGAGTCAGTAAAAAATGTTCAAAATATACACCAATTTAAGATAAAAGTAAAAAAATGGCTTCTTTACGAAGTAGGTCGTACAAAGACTGAAAATGAATTGCTTCATACAATAATTTAAAATATGTGTGTGTGTGTATTATTATATATGTATGTATATATGTTTGTATGTGTATATGTGTATAAATGTATGTTACTAACCCTTTATCATATATATTTGTATTTATATGTTTACTATTTTATGCCATTTTATTTTTTAATTTTCTTTTTTTCAGTTATTTTCTTATATTTTATTTCTTTATTCATTATCTTAGTGTTAGTATTGAAAGTAGTCTATTAGTCAGTACTACTCAAACGTCACTACTACTCAAAAAACAAAGGCTATATATTTCGTATGCCCAGATACAGGCTGTTCGGTCTAGTTGGGCATTCGTCTAGAATGATCGTATGGGATGTATTCATTTTCTTATTACTTATATAAATAATTACAAATCATATCTGTACGATCTCACTGTTAACTCTATACCAAGTTGTAACAAATAAAAAAAAAAAATAAATAAAAATAAAATTCAATATAACTCATCACAGTGTTTTTCATATACTAAACCCAGTAAATTTTCAATATTCAATGATTTTTTAAATAATTCAATAGATTCAAACGTTGAAAATATTCAGATTTTGGAAATATTGCATTAAACCTTAAGGTAGAAGCTTTTTTTACAAAAATATAAGAATACATATAAAAATTTAAAACATCTAAAATTAAGATTATATTGTGTAGTTCAAACATCCAGTAGGTACTAAATGCTTGATAAACTATAATGCTCTTTTTTTAAAAAAATCGGGTCGTTTTTCCTAAATTTTCCCAAATATGAATCTGAATTTAAACTCAAAATAAAACTTGAGGTTCGTGCATGGGCATATCTTCAACATGTCTTTCAGTGAACTCGGGTATTTCTGAAGAAACAGGCGAGCGGAAACTTTACCCCGATAGTAGCCAAACTACAAACTTTCATATCGTCAATATTTATTTGACGATAGTTTGGTATCGTATATGTCGTACAATCGAAATAGACTAATTTAAGGAAATTTCCATCAAGGCCTTGTGATTTATGACGTCACAATGTCGACGTCAGTAGACGTTTATATAGTGTAATTTTAGACGGGTGGTCACAATGGACTTTATCTAATAGTTTTGTATAGGTCAATTATTATAACCTGAGAAGGTTTGATGGATTAGCAAAATATACAATAGATGAAAGTTTATATACGTCCATATTAATTGCGCACCCTGTACTTTTTACACGACTGCCAATAAATAAGGAGTGTAATGTGTTCGGTGTTTATTTAGGTAAGTATGTTTTCTGTTTCTTTATTCCACCATAAGTTCTAAAGGCTCAAACCAATTTAGAAGTATGTGATATTGTTAGAATTGTTTTATCATCCCGATTGTCATAGGGTACCTACTTTACTGACCAAATATCAAGTAAATAGCTGTCTAAATGTCTGTGAAATATCAATTTTCTGTGAAATAAAAAATAAATATTTTTTGGTGCTTAAGGTGCGACTTCGGTGTGTTCGGTTAGGGTAAGCTAGGTAAGAACCCACCGTCATTGACAGCACTCATTTTCAAGAGTTAAAATGTCTTTAATGGTAATTACGGTTACATCTTTTGCGGTTCTACGTACAAATAATTAGTTCTACGTAGTTTTCCTTTGTGTCGTTCAATATCACATACATTCAAAGTAAAGCAAACACATGATAAAATCCCTCAAGTGAGGTTTGAATAATTAGATAATATAAGACACATATATATAGATAGAAATAGTTCCAGTCAAGATAGCAAAATTCTGTTCCAGTCAGGATAGTCAAATTCCGATTCTTACTCATAATTCTTCTTTTTTTTATATATTTCGTCATCGTTCATGCATCTAGACTATGGAACCAGCTCCCGTCGAATATTAGAAACGCACTTACGGTTTCTACTTTCCAAATGTCTCCGAAAAAGTCTTGATAAACTTCCAAATGTCTTGATAAACTTCATTTCAATTCTTCGTAAACTAGTGCGCGTACATAAAATAGGTATATTTATGTATTTATTTTTCTTCAGATATGTTTCATCTATTGTGTGTATATTCTTACTTGCCGATTCGTTTACCCCTCGATTTTGCATTCGCTATTAGGAATAAATTCACGCGTACATTCGCTATAAATTAATACCACAAAACACTTGCTTTTCAAGCTTAACCAACGGGAATAACCCATATTTTTATGATCAATTACGTACCTACATCATATTAGAATTCTGCCTTTTCAAAAAGTAATTAAATACCCCATTTGCTATTATTACTATTTCGGAATTTCACACAGCAAAATCTTCGGCATCCAAAGGGATCTGAAACCAGGACTTCCTTCATGAATGTTCGCTGTCTCCACCAATGAGCTATGTACCTACATATAAAGAATTTTGTCCTACTAACGTTGCGGTGGCTGACGCAAAACGAAGGTCTTTATGGCGGCAATTGCGGCCTTTCTCTGGCACTCTCGCTGGGGAAAACAGTGAAAAAGCTTTCCGCGCAATGAATATACGACTCATTTCGAGGACGTAGGCGACGGACCTCCCTCCTACCGTGAATAATGAATGCCTAAACATTCCCTTGTCTCACAACGCCAATAAAGAAAAAGTATTTAGTAACTACCAATAAAAACAAGTCAATATATTAAAAATAATGAAAAACATGACTGTCGTTACTAAAACCGAACTATTGTATTTGTAATTATTTTCATTACATTTTTTAATAAAATATTTGTCGTTTATATATCCATCTATATGTCTATTTACGGAATATATTCTATCAGACCTTTCATTTGAAACTAAACACATTAATTTATTGACATTTACACAATCCTACAATACCACACACTTTAAAATCGGTTAAAGCGTTTAAGAGTTATGGTGGAATAAATAACCGGAAAACATACATAGATGAACCCTGACCACATCACCCTGACCTTTTTTGTTGGGCAGTCCTGTAAAAAGTCATATATTACCTCTGGTATATTAGCAGGAGAAAATAGAAGCAATCAATATCCAGAAATATAAGTTAGGATTATTCTATTGACATAGAATAAAAAATTCGTAATTCACAGAATCGTCTTAAATTAAGTCGTTTTAAACCCATATACGGAGTGATAAGTATTTTCTTAGAACAATAAAAAGAAAAATCGCAACCATGTCTGTCTGTAACAACAATTTACTAATACACGTATCTCTCTCTCTCACACACACACACATATATAAGACACACATACAAACACTCTATCCCTCATCTTTTAAAATACGCACAATAGACACATCCTGAGAGACACACACAAAAACAAACCTTCATTTAACAACACATTTCTGTACACTTGCACAATTTTCACGGCGTACATTAGACACGTGCTATTATATGTTTATTTATTTATTTAATTTTTTAATCGTTTAATTATATGCTTTACGCAATATTATTTCTTCTAGTGTTTTGTAAACGGTAATTTATTATTTATGTATGATTGAAAACTATTATACCTGCGAAAAAATTTAACTGGCCTTGCGTTGATGTTTATATCTTACTGTTTGTGTAATCGGTAACGATGTGAATTTTCCAAATAAAATAAAATATCTTCAGAATACAGAATACATAGTATACCATAATCCTTTCAATAGAATGTATCATTTACAAACTATATTGCATTTTAGATGAGCATAATTGAGCCTTTTTATTTGGGTGGACTTGGTTGAATTCAAGATTCCATTACCAGTTGGTGAGTGTCCGGACTCCCGTGTGAACCGATTGTCAAACGAAGGGAAGAGTCTGATCGTGGAAGAGTGTGGGAACACTCCGGAGGCATCCAGGCCTCATGTAGTGGTGCGGATGCCCCGCGGCCTTCGATTTTTATCCACGCATCTAACGCGATCACGGAAAGCTAGGAGGCAGCCGAATGCGCCAGATCGCCTGATAATTTCCAGCTAATGCGCCGAATGTTGTGGGGACGGCGCGAGCATCACGAAATTACTTCTCATTACGGCCGCGCCCCGAGGCGCTTTGAAACAAGCGCGCATTAGCTCTCGACTTATCCAACGAGAAATGCTGTGAGAATCGAAATCGAAACCAAACTAACATGATAACTCCGAGGAATGTTAGATGATGATGTTTTACTAAATTAAAGTTTTTCCGTGTCCATTAAAATGATGTCTATAATCAGCTACGTTCAAAGTAGCAATCAATAATCTGACCGACACACGTGACCACGAAAGTGGTTCGGCCTGAAAGTTTGGCCACAAGTACCCCCCTTTGCAATTTTCTGACGAGTACTACTCCCATAAATATTAGTGCTCTCAGATTCCACACAGAACTTTGGTAACTGTAAAGAGTCTTTGCGAGTTGAAAAGGTTTATCGTCGTAATATTTAAATTTAGCTTTTTGACGCATACAAATCATCTAACTCCGATAAAGATTTTGTCTAGAATGTCATCATTTGTAGTCCTATATTTGATGCAACTAGTATTATCGGCAAACTCGACGATCTTGCTATCTGTTATTAGATTAATCAAGAATTTACTATCGTTCCACCTTATTATTGTCATAATCACTGTAGATACGTCATAATCACACGAGTCCTTTATTATAGAGTCATACAATTCGTCAGTTTTTTTTAATGCTTTATGCCTTTAACGGTAGCGGCCCACCTTAATGTCTAACGATATTGGCAGCCTGCGTTTATAACATTACATCGCAGTAGTCAAGCGGTCTCCCATTCAATTACTGACCACGCTCGACGCTGCTTCTTCACTGATCTGAGGAGAACCAGTAAGAGTCGGCTAAACTCACGGGTCAACACCCATTCGGCAGCTTCCATGCAGAAGTGCGAGCTCGGGTTGGATCCTGGCCTGCGAGCCCTAGGATTTGTTCTTCGGGAGCTCCTAGATGGTTTGCGCACCGTGCGGCGTCAGCCATTCTACTGTGCATTCCGCCTGATAGCCGGGGGCGTCTGGAAACGGCGTTGTTTCCTATAGAGCGTGGGTGGTTGTTAACCTTACGGCAGCCACTCTTGAAACGACCAATTCGGCCACCCTATTCCAAGTGGTAGGCAGGCAATGGATGCCGTGGTCCGCGATAGATTCGGTAGATACCGAATAGCCGCTACCTCGAACCAGTAACCAGTCGGGAGGCCGGAGAAATCTGGCCAAAAACTGATTCAAAACCAATGTGTCGCGGTAAGGCTTTGGCCTCTTACGGGCGAGGGGCGTAACTATACAGTGGACTGTTTCGTTCTAAATTCGTCTACGCTCACCTCACGGGAGACAGAACGATCGAAATCGTTGAAACATTCTGGGATGAAGAATTCACCTGTTGTAGTTGACATCTCTAAGTGTTCGGGGAACCAATGTCTCAACGCGGGTACGGACGTTGTATCGATTAATTTTTACCTGGTTACCAAACCGATTTTGAATCAAACCAAACTTGCAGTTGCTTCCACGTCAAAAACTCGTCCCCTTGTCACTTCATTTAAATCGGCCTGAATGTATTAAAAAGTTGCCCCTAGTCCGCTTCCCACACTTTACACACTTGGCAAACGGTGCGACAGCTCCTGCGGCCTATTCGCGGTCGCGACGCCGAACTTTTCAAATTAATTTCTCAACACGTAACTTCTCCCGTGTCGGTCCGTCGAGCGTCGTTTCTTTTTGTTCGCTTCTTCTCTTTTTTCTTGCCTTCGGTTACAAATGTCCGGGCAGTTTATCATTGTGTCCGAGTGTTTAGGAAGAAACAACAGAGGTCACGGCCTTAGGCTAAGACGCCCGCTCCCGCGCTCTCCGGTACTGCCTAGTAACTACTAGGCGTAGGTGTACTACTGTTACTATAATAGCGATTAATGACAAACATGGGTATTTTGCATCAGAATGTACATATCTGAATATAAACAAGTAAATATTTTAAAAATAACAAAAATCACGACTGCTGTTTTATTTATAACTATTGTATTTATAACAAGGTAGAGAGGACAAGTAAAGTATTGAACATAACAACAAAATAAGACTGATTTTATTAAATATCTTCTTTATATTTGATACATTGATGCAATGCATCTTTCATTATCTTAATGACATTTGATTGAAACGTCAAATAACTTTATAAAATTTAACGCCCTCTATGCTCATTTGTATGTACTCTTTCGAACTATCTTGTTACATTAGTACCATTTCTGGTCGCTTGATGTAATTTAGTGTTTATTAGTGTAAACTAAATTGATGAGAGCGATTTGACCCCCTTCCCATGTATTGAGCGATTTTTGCCCATAATCAACCATTATCCTGAAGGTGTAAGCTATTTAAAAATATATATTTCATTGAGGTACCCGATTTTCCGCTAACTTCTGGAATCATTTGTAGTACTTTACTTATAATAATTATTTTTATTACGCGTTTTTATAAAATATTTATAATTTAGGTATTTCTTCATATACGAGTAGATGAAAGTCCACGAAGACCGAAGATTCGGAGGTGCTGAAAAATCTCATTAGGGTCTACTGCATAACTTACATATTTTGAATCGTTGTAAATGTTAAAAATTAAATGAAGTATTTTTGAATAAATGAGAATAAAATCTTGGCGGAATTGCCGCACGTTGAACTAATAAGGTATCTTGGCCTCACATTGCTAAAAATATTGCTAAAAATATTGCGAGGATTTTCCCTTTTACAGATTTCCAGTTTCCTACTTCACGCCATGCTGCATCGCACGAAATTAAATTTCCTATACTAACAATAATCTGAAAATTAGGAGTAAAAAGTTTTCAATTAATAATCAATTTATAATATAATAATTATAAATAATATTAAGAAAAAAAAGTAAAGTACTAAAATGGTCACTAGAATAAAAATAATAATAAAAAAAACGCTTTATTCTTAAGAAAAGGCGAACTTATTGCCTGCAGGAAATATTTTAGAGCTGGCGTATACTATTGTATGAACATTATTTGCGAGTAGACTACATAACTTAACCTATATAAAGAGTATGACAAATAAAATAAAAGAGGATAGAAAGAAATATATACTTAACTCTTTGTGGGTAGAGAATATGCCACACCAAAATAATCTAACACCTGTAAGGACGCTATAGTTTAAAAAGGAGGGGAACGGGAGGGAAAAGGCAATTAATCTGGAATATTTCAAATGCTCTCTGAGTCTGTTTTAAAACTTGTTATGCTTGGCGCGGTTCTCACATTTTTTGGCAAAGCATTCCAAAGACTGGCTCAATGCACGGTGGAAGAGAATGAGAAGAAGTCAGTGCTTTGACTAGGGATAGAGAGTAGCAGGTTGTCTTTTGATCTCAGAGGGCGTCCATGAGCTGATAGTGCAGTAAATCTGCCGGTAAGATAATTGGGAGCGACGCCATCCAAGATCTTGAAAAGCATACAAAGAACTCGCATGTCTCTTTTTTCCCGGGTCGACAGCCAGTGAAGCTTCTCTCTGTACTCCGTGATGTGGTCAAATTTTCTGAGGCCATGGATATAAAGAATGCAAACATTTTGGAGATGCTCAACTTAAATGGATAACTCCTCTGTGAGGTCGAGAAATGCGACATCTCCATAATCCAGAGGGGGTAGGAGAGCAGACTGACGAATCGTAATCTTGCTCTCCTCCGGGAAGATATTTTTCAGCCTATTCAGCGAATGAAGTCGGCCGAAGAGTTTGCGTCGCATTTCTCAAATATGTGACCGCCATGAGAGGTTGTCGTCCTATGTTTTTAACTTCGAGACTGAAAGGGACCTTATCCGCACCGATGCAAATATTCAGGATTTCATTTATATTAATCCTCGAGGTAAAGTAACTGCTACCGATGATAATCGCCAGCGTTTTGGAAGGTAATAATAATAAACGGTATTCAATTGTCAGAAATTATAAATAGTCAAAAATAATAAAAGCAAATCTAAAGAATTATTTAACAAAAAGGCACTAAAATGGTCCTTGCAATAATACAAATGTCTAAAAATCATAAATGTTAATGAGAATTCACAAAAAAGTACCTTTAGAAATCTAAATCTAAATTGTTTTTAACATTTATGTATATATTGTGTTTAGCAATGACGGCTTCAAACGATTGTTTCAGCATAGATACATTAACAGACAGATAGATACATAATGAGACATTTAAGGTTCCTTCCTTCATACATCTCTACGGTTGACTACGGGTTTAGTATACTGTGCTACGGGCGTCTATAATTCCAACCTAATATTTGAGACGACCTTCTAACTGCAATACAACTAAAAAATAATGATGTAAGTCCAAGACGTGGCAATATTTTACTTGGATTGCAATAAAGAGTAGCTTCCTTTGGTTTATTTTGCTTACTTTGTGTATTTTTTTTAAAGAATAATAATAATTATATATAAGTTATAAATTTGCCGTATACTGAAAAAATTAATACTTATAAAACGGTAGCACAGACATTTTACATTACAAGGTACGATACCTTTTAATCTATATTTAGATGATTTGTGTTCATCTGTTGGTGCATACATAAGGTTGTTGCAATATTAGTCAATTATATTACTGCAATGTTGGGCTATTATATTGCATCAATATTAGAAATTAGAGTCAAAGATATTTAAGGTAGACTGGTAAAGGAGAAGAAAATCTGAAATAATTGTAAGTTGTTACTGAAGCGGGAGATACTGTAAATCAGTTTCCTATATTTACATAGTTTGAAAATAAAAATGATAGACACATCGTTACCGTACGTAGACCAACTGACAATTAAAAAATATAATTTATCCATGTCTATCCATTACACCCTGTGATTAAGAATACATTCCATTAGCAAATTGAAACAGCTACTTGTAAAATGAAAGCTTTAAATGAAGTTATTTGAAATATTTTTACAAGAAGTTTTTATTTAAATATTTCTTTCTTGGATTAAGTACCTAATACGGAATCAGAGACCATCGCGGTTTTTTGACATTATAAATTAGATTAAAAAACGTCTAATCTACCCTAAACAACGGTGACTATGACGTCGCTGAAACGTCGGGTGCTACAAACTCCACGCAGTAAATTAGATTTTTATCTAATTTATAGGTACCTAATACGTTTATTTTTACGATGGTTTTGATAAAATCCTTTTTTGAATGGTAAGTTTAACTCGGAGCACAAATGAAAACAACCAAATTGAAATAAAATCAGCAAAAATCCTATTATTATGCCACGTCTCTCGCCGAAACCATCTACATAAACCCGGTGTTTAATTCACTGCATTCCAAGCTATAAAAGTCCACTCCACTAATGATGACGTTTTCACGAGCGAGTGTTCACAGGGGACGTGACGAAAAATGCTAAAAAATACATGGTCTCGTTTCGTGGAGCTCAAACGGATTTCGTATAGAAACTTGAAACAGTCGGCAAGCAAACATGGAACTCACGCGGTCGCTTGTCGCCTCGAAAGAATAATATGTCGCTATGGGTGCTCGATGACATCCACTCTATAATTCACTGGTTCGCTTTGGCTCTTATTTTATGTAAATACACGTGGCGGTCTAGAGTGACAAATTTAAGTTTTCAAAATATTTTAGTATCAATTAAGTTTTTTATAAAACTTACAACTTTATAATAGGTAAAAAGTCATCATTAGCAATTAATTGGGCATTGGATTAATCAGGTAGATGATAATTTATATGAGAAGAATAATAATATGTGAACGACTACCCAGCTCGACAATGACAAACTATGACAAAAAAAAATTGTCAAAAAACTATGACAAAAATACAACAAATTATCGTAAGTTTAAAATAAATTAGTGAAAATTAACATTATTAATTTATAAAAAATATAAAACTGTTGACCTGCGTATATTATTCCATATTCCATTCATTTAAATATTTCTTGGGGCTCTCTAGACGTCATCGCATTTTGGGCTGGGTGGGGATCGTAAACCGCAAGAAATTTCAAATATGTTTTAAAAATATTTACTAAACATGGCTAATTTTGTAGTTTTATACCACGGAGTCACGTCATTCATCAATCAATTACGTCTAATTAACGTGACTCCCTTGTATAAACTACAAAATTAGGCATTTTTGGTAAATATTAAAAAAAACTATTTGCATAATTCCTGCGGTTTACGATCCCCTTTCAGACCGCGACGCGATGCTTGACAAGCATGCTTGATTGTCTAGAAAGTCCCTTAAGTGGAATATCGAACCTTCCATCATAATAATAACAACCACCATAATAATACAAATTCATTTTTTTTTATTGAAGTTTAGTTATTTTTTGAAGCTGATATATTAACCTATAGAATGCCAAGTTATTGATGTACTTGATGCATTTCAGATGGTTTAAAGATGAGAAGGGCCTGAATCCATTATTACTAATTGCCTTAGTGCTTATGATCTTGACTGACAAAATACCTCATGCCAAGACCCAACTGCTCATATGTCATATGGCTAATTAGTTAACGCGGTATTCCTTTGGTTAAATTACTATTTACCAACCGACTCATCTATGACGTTTGTAGGAAAACTTCATTTTAAGTTAACCTAATATTTAATAATCGATTACCTACCGACCTTCTCGTGAGAATTGTAAACCATTATTTTTTTTAGAAACGAACATTATATTTGTCACGATTCGATACCTACTAGAAATTCCTACACAATATTTATGAAAAATAAATAATCTGGTATCTTGATCAAGTAACTAAATAGCACCATTAAAATGGATTCAAAACTATTAAAAAACTGGATCAGCGTTCCATATACTTAACAAAAAGTGCATACGTTTTGCACATACATACGTTTGCTTAACTGTATATATGACTTGTATAGCATTATACCAATAAAATGAATCTGAATATACGATCAGCAGTAGAGTTCACTGTGTAATAATCCTAAAAAATGACACTTGCGCTTACAACGTCAATCGCTTTACGTCAAGTGTCACCTCGGCCTCTTCTTCCCCGGTTAAGTACCCAGTTATTGAACTTTCAAATTGAATTGAATGAAAAAAGTAAACATTTCTTTGAAGCGACTCGCGCCTTGAATGATGACAATGAAAATTCAGAAAGGACTTGGCCTTTCGATTACAGTACGAGTATATTATCATTGTTAATATGATTGCAGAGGAGTTCTGTCATTTGGCTTGTGTCTACCTAATTTAAAATGTTTTGATAGTCACTCTTTTAAAATACATCTACTAATTTATTGTCTATACTAAGATTAATAAGTGATGGAAATATATGCGTAACTTTAAGTACAATATAGGGGAGACAAGGGGCTGGTAGATATTAGTAGCACTGGCTGGTTGGCGCAAATCAAATATCTCACAAGTAAATATATTAAATAGAAAAAAAACAAGACTTCTGTTACAGAAAGCAAAACATTGTATTTATAATTATTTTTTTATGGTTTTTGTATGAAATATTCGCGTACATTTTCGGAATATATATATTTCCATATATATGTATATTTCCGGAATTTACTCAAGAAGACCTTTCATTTGACGGTAAACTTTATATATTTATGTTAATTTATTGACATTTGCACGTTTGGACATTTAGATATCTACTTACTTGATATTTTGACAGTTAATGTATCCTATGACACTTGAAATGACATAAATATTCTAACAATAACACACTCTTCTAAATCGGTTCAAGTGTTTAGAAGTTATAGCGGAATAAAACAACGAAAAACATACGCATTACACTCCTTTTTTGTTGGGCAGTCGTGTAATAAGTTAGCATATTGACAACAATGTACCTAATCCATATCGTGAGGGTATGGACAGCAGCTATGTCCCTGCGATGGTATCAATAATTCCATGTTTTTGAGATGTTAAATAAGTTTTTTTTTTATTTCGCTTTCAAACATCTTCTCCACTTTAAAGCGATTTATACTCTGCTATAGTTTCAAACAATAAATTTAAATGCTCTATAGGGAGACTCTTTGCCGTGCAATATCTTACAGACAAGCTTTTATTAACTGGTTAAATATATCATTTACAGCAGTGTCAATAAAGAAATAAACTTAGTTTTAATAAAAATATTTATATATAAATAATTTGTATAATAATTTCTAATAAATAGATATTTATATGTCATTAATAAGCGCCTGACGAGAAAGATTATCGTCGATGAGCACTCCTAAGTTTTAACCACTTTAAAGTACTCATCTATTTAATTGACAATTTTTAAAGACAGCAGGGTAGCAATTTGAAATAAAGCCAATAGCCTTCGACCACCAATTACGATCGCCTGAAACCTGAGTGGCTGCCATTAGGAATTATTCTGGGCTAGGGGTGACTTTCGAATCGTCATTTGTATTGGACATATGGGGTAGATGTATAAAGGACATTTAGGGTAGACTGGCGTATGTTTGTGGGGGTTATTACTCAGTAGGCGCAGGCGATTATCTACAGGTCTACAAAATTGAGAGTTACAACTAAATATGCGCCTATGGTATTGCCAAATAATTTTCAAATAGTAAGCTGACACTATATGGTTTATTATTTATTATCTACTTTAATCGAAAGTTTTACATTTTTAACAAAATAAAAAATGCCTCTTCAGGTTCTGATTTTCCATAATGAAGGCTATTGCTGAGAGTACCTACTGCTGAAAGATTACAAAAAAATACATTTTTTCTCCATTTTTAGAAGCATTTTGTTTTATATATTTTTTTTCATATCAGGTACTACAATAACAATGACTTATTAGACTTTGTAAAGACTACAAAATAATTTGCATAGCAGTGCAGAAATGGAACTTTTCTTACTTGGAGATTGGAAGATACTTCTGAGAGGAGTGACTAAGAAGAATTTAAAAAATCGGTTGTGTTACCCCAAGACTTTCCCGGCAAGTATTCTAGGACTGATTACATCTGAATATAAAATTCATAAATAAAATCGATGAGCGCCCTCTCTCGGCCGGTGGACGATCCCGCCTGGATTCTATTGCGACTACTCGAGCGGCGTGGTTCGTTTCTCAGCTAAAGACGTGGTTGGGCCAAGCGCAAATAGATATTTAAATTAAATAACGTGGTACAATTTAAATTAAATAACGTGATAAAATTATACAATCTTTATTATAAACTTCTCTGCCAGAAATTAAGATTGAAGTTTCTTCTTTCATTTCATTGAGCATATAGAGGATTTTTATTTTTATTTCGATTTAATGGCTCGTTGATAACAAACTCACCCAATTGTATCATATTTTAAATGTTGGTAGGAATCGAAATTTGAATTATTTCGTAATGTCACTTTCATTTATAAAACGGTTTTGCCGAAGTGATCAATAGTTTATTTTTTTATTTTTTCGCTTAAATCGTCTCAAATGAAGGCATTTTGAGTTGCATAAGGATAAGCCCTATTTATGAGATATATGGATGAATAGTGATCGTTAGTCGACTGCAAAAGGACCTTTAAACTTACATTGCACCGTCGAAAGTCGTGCACATCCGTAAGTATATCTTATTCAAACATATATATATATATATATATATATATATATATATATATATATATATATATATATATATATATATATATATATATATATATATATATATATATATATATATATATATATATATATATATATATATATATATATAATATTTGATTGTAAATGTGTAAATTATTATTTTTTCAAATTGAAATTATGTTTATTACTAAATAAATGAAATGATAAAATAATGAAAGGGCACTTATCTGGTCTGTGGCGACCAGGAGCGACTCCACGCCTTTTTCTTCTCTTCCTTCAGTGTTTGCTAAGTGTTTCCTGCTGTGGCACCGGAACCTGATCCAACTGGCCTCCCACTGTCTCCCACAGCGGCAACACAACAATACGAAAGACGAGAATGAATGCTGGAAAATAATAGGCGATTAGTGTTTCTTAAATATTAATGATCTTTACAAAATGTATATCAATATTTCGGCTCAGCCGTCGTCAAGATATGTGACATTTCTGAAATCGAACAATTCGTGGAAAATTTAAATTCAAGGAATCGAACAAAAAGAAATGGATTAATAATATTTTACACGATTTAGTTAAGGTACCATAACCAACCATGCAAAACTTTATTTTAAAATGAATGATTATAAATTAAAATAAAAAGCATTTGATGAAGTTTTGATAACATTATACAATCTTTATTATAAACTCCTCTGCCAGAAATTAAGATTGAAGTTTCTTCTTTCATTTCATTGAGCATATGGAGGTTTTTTTATTTTTATTTCGATTTAATGGCTCATTGATAACAAACTCAGCCAATTGTATCATATTTTAAATGTTGGTAGCATTCGAAATTTGAATTATTTCGTAATGTCACTTTCATTTAGAAAACGGCTTTGCCGAAGTGATCAATAGTTTATTATTTTAATTTTTCGCTTAATTCGTCTCAATTGAAGGCATTTTGTGTTGCATAAGGATAAGCCCTATTTATGAGATATATGGATGAAAAGTGATCGTTAGTCGACTGCAAAAGGACCTTTAAACTTACATTGCACCGTCGAAAGTCGTGCACATCCGTAAGTATATCTCATTCAAACATAAGCATTTCCCAATACAATCTGGGATTTCCTTCGCTACTTTTTAAGTAGCTTTTACTAATTTTATTTTAAATAAAACATCATCCTATAAACGGATTTATTTACAAACCTTATCATATATATATATATATATATATATATATATATATATATATATATATATATATATATATATATATATATATATATATATATATATATATATATATATATATATATATATATATATATATATATATATATATATATATATATATATATATATATATATATATATATATATTATTTATATATATATATAGAGATATATATATATATATATATATATATATATATATATATATATATATATATATATATATATATATATATATATATATATATATATATATATATATATATATATATATATATATATATATATATATATATATATATATATATATATATATATATATATATATATATATATATATATATATATGTATATATATATATATATATATACATATATATATATATATATATATATATATATATATATATATATATATATATATATATATATATATATATATATATATATATATATATATATATATATATATATATATATATATATATATATATATATATATATATATATATATATATATATATATATATATATATATATATATATATCTTAATATATATAAATTACGTGTCACGTTGTTTGTCCGTGATGGACTCCTAAACTACTTAACCGATTTGAATCAAATTTGCACACAATGTGCAGTTTGATCCAACTTGAAAGATAGGATAGCTTACATCTTAATTTATAGTCGCAATATTATTTTATTGCAATGTCTATTATTTGACATTCACAATTATCTGTTAGCTCCAAACGATTTTAACAGATGGCGATATCTTTTGACTGGGTTGAGTAAGTAATCAATAGATGGCGCTGCTATGTTAAACCATTGATTTTATATTGTAATCTTAATCTTAATATCTTAATAATACTAATAATATATATAAATTACGTGTCAGGTTGTTTGTCCGCGATGGACTCCTAAACTACTTAACCGATTTGAATCAAATTTGCACACCGTGTGCAGTTTGATCCAACTTGAAAGATAGGATAGCTTACATCTTAATTTATAGTCGCAATATTATTTTATTGCAAATTATTTGTCTATTATTTGACATTCACAATTATCTGTTAGCTCCAAACGATTTTAACAGATGGCGATATCTGTTGACTGGATTGAGTAAGTAATCAATAGATGGCGCTGCTATATTATTAAACCTACAAACGTGTCATATAATCTTGGACGCACCAGGTGGAACCGGTAAGACATTTTTAATATCGTTGATTCTTGCCAAAATACGGTCGCAACAGAAAATCGCATTGTTAGTTGCATCTTTAGGCATTGCGGCTACTTTGCTAGATGGCGGGCGAACGGCACATTCAACATTCAAGCTGCCATTGGACATTCATAATTAACCAAATGCGATATGTAACATAAAAAAAATTAGTGGAATAGCTGCAGTGTTGCGGAAGAGTTCAATAATAATTTGGGATGAGTGCACCATTGTTCACTCATCCCAAATATTCACTCGAAGCATTGCATAGAACTATGCAAGATTTAAACGGCAATAATAAACTTTTCGGTGGTGCTATCTTACTTTTGTCTGGTGATTTCCGACAGACCTTACCGGTTATACCTCGCTCTAATTTCGCGGATGAGATTAATGCATGTTTGAAACAATCATTCTTATGGCGAAGTGTTGAAACATTTCGATTGACCATAAACATGCGCGTACGATTGCAAAATGATCCATCGGCACAGATATTTTCCGAACAATTACTAGATATTGGGAACGGTAAAATAGAACTGCAACCAAATACGCAATGCATTAAACTGCCAGACAATTTCTGCACTGTTCTTCAGGAAAAAAATGAATTCATTCAGAGTATTTTTCCAGATATACAGAATAATTACTTGAATCATAACTGGGTCAGTCATCGGGCGATTTTGGCAGCCAAAAATGTTGACGTTGACGAAATTAACTTCCAGATATAACAGTTGTTACCAGGCGATCTCATGTCTTTTAAATCAATCGATACTGTTGTTGATGAAAATGAAAGTGTAATTTTTTCAATTGAATTTTTAAATTCACTAGATATATCTGGAATGCCTCCACATAATCTTCGATTAAACATTGGTTTCCCTGTTATTCTCCTACGTAATTTGAATCCACCTCAATTATGAAACGGTACGCGTTTGGTCATCAAAAAGATCACCGGAAATATTCTTGAAGCAACCATTTTAACTGGGAAGTTTAAAGGAAAAGTGGTCCTGTTGCCACGTATTCCAATGATATCGTCAGATTCCACCATACCCTTCAGAAGGCTACAGTTTCCAATTCGTTTAGCTTTTGCCATGTCTATAAATAAGTCTCAATGCCAAACAATGTCCATTTGTGGTTTAGATTTCGAAAATCCATGTTTTTCTCATGGGCAACTACATGTTGCATGTTCACGTTTGGGGAAACCGTCGAATCTATTTATGTTAGCTAAAGAAAGGTTAACCAAAAATATTGTGCACTGATTAGTGCTAAATTAAATTGAAATTAAAAGTATTTATATTTCAAAATAGTAAATATTATTGTTAAAGATTTAAGACTATCTGCCCTACCTACCTTATTCATAAGTTTAAGTGTCACATGTTATTTACTAACAACTTTGTAATATACTTATTTGTTACAAACTTGAATAAAAATAATAATAAATTTTAAAATTAAATCTTTTATATTGATTTTTGCTTAATATCAACTGTTCGAAAATTTTAATCAATCAAGTCCTTCCCCTTCAAATCCCAATCCAGTGGATTTTTAATACCAGCATTAACGTTTCCGTCTTCGTTCGTAAATAATAATTTCGGTAGTAGAAAATCTGTCATGGAGGTCGCCATATTTTTTTACAAATGGCATCTATGTAAAAAAGCATAGTAGTGCCCATGAATGATATTCTCCTACCGTTTCTTTTAAATAGTTTACTACAATGTAATATAACAAAAACCTTAGCCACAGCAACGCGTGGCCGGGTCTGCTAGATATATATATATATATATATATATATATATATAAATATATATATATATATATATATATATATATATATATATATATATATATATATATATATATATATATATATATATATATATATATATATATATATATATATATATATATATATATATATATATATATATATATATATATATCTCATATATAAAGAGAGAAGTTCCGATTCATTCATTCATTCACTGACTGACTCATCAATGCCCAGCCCAAACCCTTAGACCTAGAAAGCTGATTTTTTTAACACTCGTTCGTTTTAGGACGCAAACGCTCACTAAGGGCGGATTTTCCGAAATTCAACCCCTAAAGGGGTGAAAAGGGGTTTTAAAGTTTGTATGGAAAATCGATATAGATGTACTTTTTAATTCGAAACTTTTTAAGATTACTCTTATAAACAAATAAACATATAGGTGTTTTATGGTTTTTCAAAAATCCGCCCCTAGAGGGGTAAAACGGGGTTTTAAATTTTGTATGGATAAACAATTTTAGATGGACTTTTTATTTCGAAACTTTGTAAGGTTACTCTAATAAAAAAATAAGGAAACACGTGTTTCATATTTTTTCAAAATTCAACCCCTAAAGGGGTGAAACGGGGTTTCAAAATTTGTATGAATGAACCATATTAGATGTGCTTTTTATTTCGAAACTTTGTAAGATTACTCTAATAAATAAATAAGGTACCACGTGTTTCATATTTTTTTTTAATTCAACCCCTAAAGGGGTGAAACGGGGTTTCAAAATTTGTATGAATAAACAATATTAGATGTGTTTTTATTTCGAATTCCTGTAGGAGTACTTTAATAAAAAACAACAAAATGCTTCTTTCGTGGTTTTTCTAAAATTCAACCCCTAAAGGGGTGGAAAGGGGTTATAAAATTTGTATGAAGAAACGATATAGATGGTCTTTTTAATTAGAAACTTTGTAAGGTTACTCTATTAAACAAATAAGAAAATAGGTGTTCCATATTTTTTTTTAATTCTACCCCTAAAGGGTTGAAACAGCGTTCCAAACTTTGTATGAATAAACAATATTAGATGTGTTTTTTATTTCGAAACTTCGAAGGACTACTCTAATAAAAAGTAATAAGATACGTCTCTCGTGGTTTTTCAACATTCAACCCCTAAAGGGGTGAAAAGGGGTTATACAATTTGTATGAAGAAACGATATAGATGAACTGTTTATTTCAAAACTTTGTAAGATTACTCTCATAAACAAATAAACAAATAGGTGTTTTATGGTTTTTGAAAATTCCGCCCCTAAAGGGGTAAAACGGGGTCTTAAAGTTTATATGGAAAAAACGATTTTAGATGGACTTTTTATTTCGAAACTTTGTAAGATTATTGTAATAAATAAATATGGACATACGTATTTCATATTTTTTCAAAATTCAACCACTAAAGGGGTGAAAAAGGGGTTTGAAATATTTATGGAGAAACGATATATTATAGATGTACTTTTTAATTCGAAACTTTGTAAGATTACCTTAATAAACAAATAAGAAAATAGGTGTTTCATGTTTTTTCAACATTCAACCCCTAAAGGGGTGAAACGGGGTTTCAAAATTTGTATGAATGAACAATATTAGATGTGCTTTTTATTTCGAATTCCTGTAGGATTACTCTAATAAAAAAATAACAAAATGCTTCCTTCGTGGTTTTTCCAAAATTCAACCCCTAAAGGGGTGGAAAGGAGTTATAAAATTTGTATGGCGAAACGATATAGATGGTCTTTTTAATTCGAAACTTTGTAAGATTACTCTATTCAACAAATAAGAAAATAGGCGTTCATATTTTTTAAATTCTACCCCTAAAGGGGTGAAACAGGGTTCCAAACTTTGTATGAATAAACAATATTAGATGTGCGTTTTATTTCGAAACTTCGAAGGATTACTCTAATAAAAAAGTAAGAAAAAACGTCTTTCGTGGTTTTTCAAAATTCAACCCCTAAAGGGGTGAAAATGGGTTATACAATTTGCATGGAGAAACGATACAGATGGACTTTTTAAATCAAAACTTTGTAAGATTACTGTTATAAACAAATAAACAAATGGGTGTTTCATGGTTATTCAAAATTCCGCCCCTAGAGGGGTAAAACGGGGTTTTAAAGTTTGTATCGATAAACGATTTTTGATGAACTTTTTATTTCGAAACTTTGTAAGGTTACTCTAATAAAAAAATAAGGAAACACGTGTTTCATATTTTTTCAAAATTCAACCCCTAAAGGGGTGAAAAGGGGTTTCGAAATATCTATGGAAAACGATATAGATATACTTTTTAATTCGAAACTTTGTAAGATTACTCTAATAAACAAATAAGCAAATAGGTCTTTCGTGTTTTTTCAAAATTCAACCCCTAAAGGGGTGAAACGGGGTTTCAAAATTTGTATGAATAAACAATATTAGATGTGCTTTTTATTTCGAATTTCTGTAGGATTACTCTAATAAAAAAATAAGAAGATTCTTCTTTCGTGATTTTTCCAAAATTCAACCCCTAAAGGGGTGGAAAGGGGTTATAAAATTTGTATGGAGAAACGGTATAGATGGTCTTTTTCATTCGAAACTTTGTAAGATTACTCTATTAAACAAATAAGAATATAGGTGTTTCATGTTTTTTTTTCAAATTCTACCCCTAAAGGGGTGAAACAGGGTTCCAAACTATCAACATTTTAGATGTGCTTTTTATTTCGAATCTTTGAAGAATTACTCTAATAAAAAAATAAAAATATACGTCCTTCGTGGTTTTTCAACATTCAACCCCTAAAGGGGTGAAAAGGGGTTATACAATTTGTATGTAGAAACGATATAGATGAACTTTTTAATTCGAAACTTTATAAGATTACTCTAATAAACAAATAGGCAAACAAGTGTTTCATGTTTTATCAATATTCAAGACCTAAAGGGGTGAAACGGTGTATATATTTTTTTTTTGATAAACGATATTAGATTACCTATTTAATTCGAAACTTTGTAAGTTTTTTTAATAAACTAATAGGCAAATAGGTGTTTTATGTTTTTTCAAAATTCAACCCCTAAAGGGGTGAAACGGTGTTTCCAAATTTGTTTGGATAAACGACATTAGATGGACTTTTTATTCAAAACTTTGTACGATTTTGAAACTTTGTAAGATTACTCTAATAAACAAATAAGCAAATTGGTCTTTCGTGATTTTTAAAAAAATTCAATTCCTAAAGGGGTAGAAAGGGGTTTCAAAGTTTTTATGGAAAAACGACATTAGATGAACTTTGTAGGTACTTTAATAAACATCTAAGCAAATATGTGTTTCGTATTTTTTTGAAATTTCACCCCTAAAGGCGTAAAAAGGGGTTTTTAAGTTTGTATGGAGAAACGATATTAGATGGACTTTTTATTTTGAAACTTTGTAGGATAACTCTAATAAACAAATAGTCAAATACGTCTTTCGTGTTTTTCCACAAGTCAACCCCTAAAGGCGTGAAAAGGGGTGTAAAATTTGTATGGAGAAACGATTTTAGATGGACTTTTTATTTTGAAAGTTTGTAAGAATACTCTAATAAATAAATAAGGAAATACGTGAAACTTTTTAAGATTATTCTTAAAAACAAATAAACAAATAGGTGTTTTATGGTTTTTCAAAATTTCGCCCCTAAAGGGGTAAAACGGGGGTTTAAAATTTGTATGGATAAACGATTTTAGATGGACTTTTTATTTCGAAAGTTTGTAAGATTACTCTAATAAATAAATAAGGAAACACGTGTTTCATATTTTTTTAAATTCCATCCCTAAAGGGGTGAAAAAGGTTTCGAAATTTGTATGGAGAAACGATATAGATATAGTTTTTAAATCGAAACTTTGTAAGATTACTCTAATAAACAAATAAGAAAATCGGTCTTTCATGTTCTCTCAAAATTCAACCCCTGAAGGGGTGAAGCGGGGTTTCAAAATTTGTATGAATAAACAATATTAGATGTGCTTTTTATTTCGAATTCCTGTAGGATTACTCTAATAAAAAATAACAAAATGCTTCTTTCGTGGTTTTTCCAAAATTCAACCCCTAAAGGGGTGAAATAGGGTTATTACATTTGTATGGAGAAACGATGTAGATAGTCTGTTTAATTTGAAACTTTGTAGGATTACTCTAATAAACAAATAAGCAAACAGGTCTTTCATTTTTTTTTTAAATTCAACCCCTAAAGGGGTGGAAAGGGGTTTCAAACTTTGTATGGAAAAACAATATTAGATGAACTTTGCAGGATTACTCTAATAAACATCTAAGCAAATATGTGTTTCGTATTTTTTTGAAATTCCACCCCTAAAGGCGTAAAAAGGGGGTTTAAAATTTGTATGGAGAAACGTTATTAGATGGACTTTTTATTTTTTAACTTTGTAGGATTACTCTAATAAACAAATAATCAAATACGTCTTTCGTGTTTTTTCACAATTCAACCCCTAAAGACGTGAAAAGGGGTTAAAAATTTGCATGGAGAAACGATCTTAAATGGGATTTGTAGGAATACTCTAATAAACATCTAGGCAAATACGTATTTCGTATTTGTTTTAATTCAACCCCTAATGGGGCGAAAGAGCATTTAAATGATACAATAAGCAAATGCATGTTTCATATTTTTCAAAAATTTACCACTTAAGGGGTGATAAGGGGTAAAAACCCTAAAAATCAAAATAGAGTCGCGCGCGGCAGTTGCCGGACGCGAGAAGGCGGTAGAGCCTCATTATAAATTCATAATTTGTCTCGTTAACAAGCGTAGCGCAAGCACCGCGATCGTTTCATCTTCACGCCTATCTACTTACTTGATTATCATGAAGTGTATTGACAGGAGTACAGACAAGGATGTTGGATACCTTTATATATAACACGCAAAAACTTACCACTTGATTGGAAAAAGTGATCTATCTAACCCCAAATTTAACGCGAGCGAAGCCGCGGGCAACAGCTAGTATATATATATATATATATATATATATATATATATATATATATATATATATATATATATATATATATATATATATATATATATATATATATATATATATATATATATATATATATATATATATATATATATATATATATATATATATATATATATATATATATATATATATATATATATATATATATATATATATTTCTATATATGTATATATATATATATATATATATATATATATATATATATATATATATATATATATATATATATATATATATATATATATATATATATATATATATATATATATATATATATATATATATATATATATATATATATATATATATATATATATATATATATATATATATATATATATATATATATATATATATATATATGCGATATTCGAACGACAATTTCACAATGTGATTTCGGCCTAACAAGACATCTATTTACTAAACTTCAAGTCTCTAAGTATAATATTTCAAGAAACTCTTGCCATGACCAAATGATGCTTGCATGCTAAGTTTGACGTCGATCGGATTAAGCGTTTGAGCGCTATCGTGGAGAAATACACAGACACACAGACATCCAGACGGACAGACAAATAGACATACTTCGATCTGGTAATGGCCTTAATCGCTTAGGGGGGCGCAATTACCGTCTGCATCTGGATAAAAAATGCGCGATTACAAACTTTCCCTCCTCGTCGGTTGGTGGGATAGAAAGTAAAATTGACAACCTTTATACCTATTTTTTATTTTATTTCATTACTAAATGATATCTTATATTAAATCAAATTGTTTTTTTTACATTAATTTATTTATTCAAGAACTTATACAAAGGAAATATAAATGTCCGCCATTGCAAAAATCACTATCGTTGTAGTATTTAGGCATAATTTTGGATAATCACCTCAAATGGGCTGACCACATAGACTTAGTTTCTACCAGAGTCAGGCGTTTCGTTTTCTTATTTAGAGATATAAGTAATATTTTAGACCCCAAGACATTAAAAACGACATACTATGCCTTATGCCAAAGTATTCTAAGCTATGGAATCTTTGGTAGGGTACCCTGTGCAAAAACTATTATTTACCCTGCAGAGGTGGCACAGAAACTAATAATAAAAATCATCACGCGTAAGCCTTACAGGTATCCATCGAAAAAAATATTTGGGGAATATGAAGTATTGGATTTGAGGCAGTTCTACTTAAAATTATGTGTAAATTTTATTCAATTCCATTACAACAGAACATTCTCACAACAAATACATACAACACGACGATCCGTTGCCAACAAAATAGATATTCTCCGAATGATGATCTCTTTTGGTCAAAGGCATTTTACTGTTTTGGGCCCCATAATATAACCTATTAAAAGATGAAATTAAAACAATTCAGACTAAAGGTTCATTTAAGAAGCAGAGCCATATGTGGCTTATTAGCCACATATGGCCTTCATTTATTAATGAAGGTAGTGAAAAACGCCACAAATTATTTGACTGTCTAGTATGATTTTTATTTTATTCCTTTTTATTATTTTACTTAGGTATCTATCCATTTATTATTATTATGATTCCGCTTTTTATTTATTTACTCGATAATTTTATGATTATAATTTCTAATACTTTTTGATGATATTTTAATTTATTTTTTTAAAGATGTTTATGACAAAGACATAATTAAAATTTTTGATATTTTTTTGTGTGCACAGGTTAAATATTTCCTGGTACACCTGTCTTATTACAGGCCTGGGCCTAGTTAGGCGGTGTCGACGTAGTTATCAAGATGCTGCAGTGTGCTCTATTTTTCGCTACTGGTCCAAACACATTTTTTTTGTAATGCTGCAGGAAATATATTTTGTGCTTTACGTTAAATAAATAAAAATAAAAATAAATAATTATTTGAACACAATGATTCTGCGTCTCCATCGATATATTTTTATAGGGAAAAATATATCGATGTGCGTCTCTCCTAAGTAGGCAGCGCCTGTTTTAAAGAAGACACTAATTTTATATTTAATTGACGTATTCAATTTTATATTATATTTAATTGATTGTAATTTCATTTGTAATTTTATGAAATTATGTTTTTTTATTATATTGTTTTCGTAAGATATATTCAAAATAGTAACGAAATTTTTATAGTAAATTACAAACAATCAGAATATTTATTTCAAAATCTATATAAATATTAAATAATAATAGTAGTTGAATATATTTATGAATTAGTGATAAGACTATTTTAATTTAAAATGGAGAATATTTTGAAACATAATAAGACTGTTATTATTGCGTCAGGTTACGTATAGATGAAAAGACTATTATCGCTAAAATATCCGCGCCAAGCGCAGGGGTAAGGGTTAAGTAAGATAGCGGTGCATCTATTTCGCTCGCTATGCCGGCAACGACGGAAGTTTTCCATCGTTATTTCCCGCCGGAGGCGGCCCAAGAGCCACTCCTGATACCTCCATTCGTCCTCTTTAATGATGCATCGAGTGTCTTGACAGTGGCGTTCCGAAGCCAGGCTCCTTCCTCAACGTGCACTTAGGAAAAGAGAATCGCATTCCTTATTAATGCTATCTACATCCGGATCCGGACGCGGAACCGGAAGACATCAAGACAGGGAGCCGCGCGATGATAGCGTCGCTACCGAATAAACTACCCTATCTCAATCACAAACTGGCACGATTTGCTGTAATGCTGCTTTAGTTCACTAGAAATTATCTGAAATTAAATGCGTTGGCCTTGCACTCATTGATTACACCATACTATCTAGAATACAAATTCTATTATTTTACTCAGGGCGTCATTTGAGATGAGATTCTTAGGTTGTTCTTAGGTGAGATCCAGCTCATGCATCTTCAATGACTATACGCCGGTAATGTCCTTTGTAACTTAATACCGAAGAAAACCGTACTTATATTTTGTATAAATAATAGTTTGTCAATACGTTGTACGAGTTTTGTTGCTTCAAGTATTATTTATTATTTATTTATTCGCTTATTACTAATCAACATTGTAGTAAATCCAATGCATTGAAAAGTAAAATAATAAAGATATCACCGTAATTATACAAATAAAATTACACTTATAATACTAGCTATCATATAAGAATAAATAATTAATAGCCTGCACCTTAAACGAGTGGGGGTTGGCGGTAAGAATATCAAAATCTGGTGCCATCGAGTAAATTTAATTTAAGCGCCGCAAAGCACGCGCCAACAAGTTATACTTCGTAAGATTAGTGCGTAAGAACGGCTCCGCGAAAAGATGGTGTGATCGTGCTCGAAGATAATTATCAGGTACGAGAAGATAAAAGATAATTATCAGTTTTACCACGAATTAGATTTAAAACATAGGACATGGTCAGCATTTCTCTTCTGATACAGAGAGAATTATAGCCAACCATGCCTGTGATAAATGCAGGTGGATATAAAAATGGATAATATCCGTGAAGTTTCGAAAAGCTGCCTGTGAAACTGAGAACCGGTCTGCTTCCAGCACTTGTTATGATACGACTTCGATTGAATGTCACGGATAATGTCGCAATTAAACCATTTAGGATAAATATACCTATTGGTATATATGCAGTTGTCGAAGCAATCGTAGATGACACTATAGAGATAATTAATGCAATAATTAGCGTCACTTAAATCGTATAATACTTTCCAATCAAAATTTATAAAATAAGGGTACAACTGAGCAAAATTACTATTTTTAAAGTTCCAGTCATTCCGGAATAGACAATTACCACCAGCAGTGCTATACTTTTGATTGTCGCTCGCTTGAATATGCGCACGCGCTGGGCGCAGTAGGTACAACGCACAAATCAATCGGCGGATGATAGTCGACAGCTCGCACCAACTCTAACGAGGCTTCGGATACCGTAACGTAGAAGTTATACTCGTAGAAGCCTAAAATAATGTTTTTCTTATGATTCTAGTATAACAAATTTGATTCTGACTGTTTTTAAACCCCTCTGCTGTCAGTAATAAGTGAATAAACACAATAAATAATAAAAAAAAAAATAATTAATTAAAATAATAATTAAACAGAATAATATAAACTGTTTTCACTCTTATGTACTGTAAGTTTGTAAGTTTGTAAGTTTTTCTATTCTTAATGACGGTATTTGTATTTAACGCTTATTTAAACATGTTAATAACAATATGTATGTACTTGTAAGAATTCTATTTTTTTATTTTTATTTATGTGTATATTGCATATCAACGGATTGGTAGAAACTGTAATGTTGATTTGTTATGAAATAAATAAATAAATAAATAATTAATAATTAATTAATAATTCATCGTGATAGAACTATTTCATATACAATTCTTTACTTCATTTCGTTAGCAGCCCATTTTTACTTTTATATATTTTTTTTGGAGTGATTTAGAGAGTTTAAATAGTCATCAAGTGCTTCATGTGCATATTAATAATTACGAAGTAACACATATTGTAATTGTAAAAACATGGTATAAAATATCTACGTATTTTTTTTTTAGAGACGTGTCTACTAACAAGTCTACGTTTCACTTTCTTAATGCGTTTACAAGCTATATTTTAAGCTGCCACGTTATTTATTAGCGAAAATTTACCAAACTGTCATGAATTAGAATGACAAAAGTCCACTTTACATTACTATGTCAAAATATTTAAATACATTGATTTAATTATAGAAAAAAAAAGTCAAATAAAAAAAATGTTTTTCGCTATAATATCTAAATTAGGACTACAACAGTATTTTAAAATAAATCATTGTATTCTTCGAGATTTTCTATATTGTAGTATAATAAACCTTCAACTCTTTACCTCCACCTAGATTTACTTTATTCGTTTACTGAAAATAACCATTTCATAATAAGCAAATTGACCCGAAGCGCGCAGTTAAAGACCCGTTCATAAATGAGCCAAGTCAACGTAAATTCTTGTAATGGTTTAAATACTTAAACACAAAACTAATACTCAAGAATACAACTATTACTCGAGAATATTTTAATCTATTTTTGTAATTGTGGCATAAAAAAATGTCAAAGTGAAAGCATTATTAAAAAAATACTCACGAAGTATTCGACTTCTCAAGTAGGTCGAAAACAATATTTTTAAATATTATTATGCCATTGCATTGTATGTCAATTTCTCTACAACCAACTAAAACATGTGAAAATTCCACATCTTTTAGATTTAGTGTGTTGGTTTACTAAATGAAATGAGCCCATATAAGAATTATATTGTTAATATGGTTATTAAATTCAGAAAAGTTGTAGAGGAAGTGTCCTAAAATGCAATGAAGTATTTAAAGTACTGCTGTAGCCATACTTTAGAAATTACAGTAAAAATAATGAAAATATTTCTTTTTATTATAAATAAAATAGATCGAATTTACCGCATGAAGTTTGTAGCACCCGACGTTTCGGCGAAGTTGCAGCCAGCGATGTCTAGGGTAGACTGCAAGAGCGGCCAATCCGTTGTTCCGCGGGTACGCCGCATACCTCTGCCGCCACTGCGTAGATTATATCGGTGTTAGGTGGGCGGGCTCGGCGCGTGCGAATATCGAAAATTCGTCGTGCATACAACACTCACTGTATCCTGTATAACTTCCTTGCTTTCGGCGCTCGGCGGTGGGAACATTCCAAGATTAGGGTTTCACGTAGAAAAGTGCTTGTAACCCTTGTCTCTATTGAAGTTCGGGGTTCTTTTTATTTCAATGGCTTCCCAGATCATGCGAGGAAAGTGGAATTATACCTTGGACAAACTTCATGCGGTAAATTCGTTTTATCCTATTTATAATATTAAACAACCGCCACAGTCTTCGATTTAATATTTCTTCTTAGTTTTTTAATTTTATTATTTTTATTGACACAATTCAATTGAATTAATATTTTTTTTTTGGTAAAGTAAATGTAGTGAATACATTTTTCTGCATATTTATGGTTATTGGTAAATGTTTGCTGAGAAATAATGAAGCAGTTATGTAAAGACTAAGATGACATATTTTTCCATATTACATCGAAACGACAAACGAAAAAAAATTGACCAGCAGTTAATAGGATTTTATTGAATAGATTTTGAAGGAACGCAGCGCTCTGGAATTCTGAGAGTTCTGGTAGACATCTAATTTTTAGAGATATAGGATTAAAAACATATCAAAATGTCCATAAAATTAATGTCGAATGTGCGTTAATATCTGAGAGTTAGCTGTCTGTTCGACCATAAGCTTTGTTGCGGACTAGCAAATTCTTTGCATCTTAGGTTTCCATAAAATTTGTCCAGTGGCTTGTTATTTCTACTTACATTATATGTGCATAGAAACCAGCAGTAAACGTACAACCTTCGTTTGCTTCTTTTTCAGAGGTTAAGCATATTCATGCCGGGTATGGATATAGAAAGCTATTCAAACTCATTAGTTAGATTTATTTATTTATTTATTTATTTATTTTCATATCAAATCAACATTACAGTTTCTACCAATCCGTTGATATGCAATATACACATAAATATAAAAAAAAAAATAGAATTTTTACAAGTACATAGGTACATAATATGTTTAAATAAGCGTTAAATACAAATACCGGCAGAATGGAAAAACTTACAAACTTACAAACTTACAGTACATAAGAGTGAAAACAGTTTATATTATTCTGCCATAAACAAGTAGCGCAATGCCCACACCTTGAAGAGATGCGGGCTCGCTGTAAAAATATCAAAGTCTGGCGCTGTCGAACATAGCGCATTTATGTGCCGCAAAGCTCGTGTAAGCAGACTCCATCGACTTAGGTTGGTGCGCGAGGACGGCTCCGCAAATAGATCATGAATGCGAGCACGATTATAATTGTCCGGTACAAAGAGACAAACCTTCGCTAGCATGCTAGGATTATCAACTCTTCCCCTAATCAGCTTGAAAACGTAGGCCATGGCGAGCATTTCTCTAACAACATAGATAGTAGGTCTATGAAGACGTATTTAGCTGTTGCCATTTCTATCACTTCATTATCTGTAGGACTTTGAGGATCCTTGCCATTATCATAATTTAGCGGTATATTACCCCCGGCAGATGATTAATTAACATCAACGTCACCTGGCAACCCGTCCGAGGATTCATTGTCTTAAAACGGCGCAATTTTCTCGCGGGCCGCACGTTCGCTTTACCTCGGCAGAGTCGCAATTACCTCCTGGGCGCCCCGTGATGTATGCGCCGCCACTCCATACGTCCACTTCGACAGCTGCATATTGGAGTCAATCAGTCATATCTGATTACATACTCAGGCAAGGAAGAGAAGATGCATATTGAATCGCGGATATCAAGAAAATTCATAATGGCTAGGCGTCACGAGCGAGTGCGATGTTGATTTACCTCCATATAGTGGGGGGTGGGCGACTTTAATTTTTGCAGACTGACAAAAACACCCATGCCTGGTGTTCGTTTAATCGCCTTAATACGATTTGTCAACGGATGATTTAATAGTGTGGGGTTTATTAATTGTTATTTTTATTTCGTGGATACGGAACTTTAGTTTTGTGAATTTTGGAGAAAAATATTTTCGATAAGCACCTTTATATATAAAAATTTAGCCTCCGTATGTTTGTGGCCACAAAACTCGGAAAATAGTCGGTCGATTGCCTTGAAATTTTGCCTTAACTTTGTATTCGAATAATCGCGTGTTTTGACAGTAAAATGGCATTTCGACAACGTTGCTTTCGAATACGCGCGACAATAGCCTTCCAGCACCGGTGACATTCGACATTGGTGCGTTTTCTCTCAGCCACAGCGATGCGTGGCTGGGGTTAGCTTGTATGTAATAAAACTATAAATGGGGAACTAATCAATGGGAAACACTAACAAAAGGAGATAAGAAACATAGCAAGAAAATCTTAAAATTTGTGTACTGGAATAAAATGGATCGGGAGAAGATATGCTCAACATGA
Organism: Micropterix aruncella; assembly: GCA_944548615.1. Lineage (NCBI taxonomy): Eukaryota > Metazoa > Arthropoda > Insecta > Lepidoptera > Micropterigidae > Micropterix > Micropterix aruncella. Next base: position 17,356,022 of record OX155957.1, on the reverse strand, counting down.
AATCGTTATTGATTTTGTTTTAAAAATCTTTACAGAAGAGCGTCACCATATATTTTATCGGCAGCCACAAGATGGGGGACCGATATATACGTGGAATAACAATGAAACGTGGCATAGAATACTACGACCTAACGATGGAATAATATGAATAACTGAAGAAGAATAAGGACAAACTGTGAAGGAAAGCAACAACAATATATGATCTAGAAAAAAGTGGATCAGAAGACAACTCCCCGTAACAAAATAATGAATGAAACTTATAAAAAAATAATACTCCGCTCATCGCAATCCAAATGTCCATTATTCTGTTTAGGGTTTTTAATGCTGGTTATTCGCCAGGAGACTCGCCACCTGGCTAAAGTGTTATGATCTAATCTAATCTAATATTTACAGGGAAAACATTGAGAATAATCTTAAAATATATTTAGCGGCGAAAGAAACCGTAAGCTACACGCCGCTGAACATATCTTGAGATTACGTAAAGTTCCACTGATTAGTTGTTCATCAAAAGGACCACATAAACATAGAAATTCAATCGATGATTTTGATTTGAACATAATACTTTATATGAACATTATGAATAATAGTATAAACATTGCCAATATTAGTCTATAGAGTTCTAGAAGATAAAACCGAAATAAGCGATGATTGATTCTAGAACACAAACACATATATCAATGACACGAATCTTTAATACAATATGTCCTCCTTTGTAGGATGCCAGGAAGCCAATCAATCTTTCAAATGATATATTGGGATTCTTTTGTCAATGGTCGCTTACGCCCGAAGAAATTATGTAGACAAAGCAAATTTGTATGATCTAGCTATAGAATAAAATCTACGAGAGTTGCTTTGGACACTGTTCAACCATACAGGAGAGCAGTATTCAGCCGCTAGGTAGCAAATAGCCAAAGACAGCGGCTATAAGGGAGATGGCGGCCTGTAGCACATTATGCCCAGTTAGGCTGTGTTGACTACAACTGATGAACCCCATCACCCTAGGTTGGTATAACGCTATGTGATCGTTCTTTCAGCCGCGGGATGAGCGTAGAAGACATTTTCACGAGCCCGTCAGAGACCAACGCCTTACAGCCTCGCCCCCTGACTACCAGTTTTGGAAGGATATCTCTGTCTGAAATTAACCATCAGGATACCTGATACCTCCAACCTCCTGACTGGTCACGGGTACGAAGTCACTTGCGCGACCTCTACCTGCCGTATGTTCAGCGGTGATTCAGTTTGAATCTCGCGAATCAAATGCATCTTTTGTCCGTCTCTGAATTCAGAATCAGGTAGCCTAATGGTCATTTCAAGAGTGGTTGACAACAGGTCAACATCCACCCCCGCTGCTTAGGAGACAGTATATTTCCAATCTCCAGACTTCTTCAGCAATTAGTCAGAGTGCGCAACCGATCGGCGTCGCCGAACGTTGCGCATACCGTCCAGTAGCGCCGGGAGGCAAACCCACCAGGAGAAACCGATCCAACAGCCGTGAGGCATGAGGGGCGAGAAACACCCGGGGTAGACTTCCACACAAAGAGGCTTCTGAATGGGAGTTTAATTTTGAGTTGGGCTTATCAAAGAACAAAGTGGATCTTATGGCCCAAGCTGCACGAATCCATTCGCTACCAATTCCACAGGAATCCAACCATGCTTTCAATTATATATTAGGATTCCTTTGTCAATGGTCGCTTAAGCCCGAAAAAAATATATAGACAAAGCGTATTAGAATGATCTAGCTTTAGAAGAAAGTATTAGATATTTGCTATGGACATTGTTCAACCATACAAGAGAGCAGTATTCAGCCGTTGTGTAGCAAAGAAGCCAAATATAGCGGCAATTAAAGAGATGGCGGCTTGCAGCATATTTTTTCTAAAAAGAAAAAGGGAAATAAACCTCCCACAATAACCAATACCTACAGGGATTTTTCTATTATTAGTTAGATCGTGAGCAAATATGGCCAGTATTCTCTGAAGTGGTCTTAGCCATAGCGGAAAAGTCCCTGCTATAATATACGTAGGGTGAAGCAGCATGGAGGGAAAAGGAGATTTCTGAGGCACTTATCGAAATGAACGCCGACACGCGTAATGTAACTTGGAAAGTACCCAACTCAAATATCGGAAAGATATCAGATATGGGGGCTAATATTGGAATGGGATCTCGAAATACTCGTATGTATTTCTATTGAAACTTCATAGATTGGGTATGTAAAGTAGCTGGCTGTCGCGAACGTGTACATAGATGCATTTGCTAGTCGATTTGAAATACATACTTTACCTATTGTTGAATACACATTTTCCACATCTGAAGTTATTTAGTCAATGGATTTAATAAAATATTTTTTATTCGCTTCTCATTATCTTTAATTTGATAATGGAATCATTTATATTTGATAACCTTTTAATTAACCCTTTGAGGACCATGGGTCATTTGTGTCCCATAAATTCAAAACTATTTCATAACTTATCGAATTCGAATAATTTATAATTATCTTGTTTTCATATTATTAAGACATCAGAATCAAAATGTTAGTAAAAAAATTTTTTCTTTAAATATCGCAAATAATCATGACCATGAACTAGTGATTTAAAATATATAAATATAATATTTATGGCGCTTTTTCAATTAGTTTTCTTTTAGTACGTTTTTCAGTACGTATGACTTTTGAGTTAAATAATAAAATAATCAAATATAGTAAAAAGTTCTAACTTTGCATTTTTATTCGACCACAGGAAACTTATGTCCATAAATTTATAAAAAATCTATTAAATCAATTTTCACAAAACTTGACATAGATGTTATTCACATCGCCCTTTAACAGTTTTATTTATCAAAAAATGCCATATTCTACCGCAAAAATTAGGGGTCATCCACATATTACGTTATCACGTTTTGGGATTTTAGGACCCCCACCTCCCCCATGTCAACAGACGTAATCAGCGGCCTGACCCCCCCCCCCTCCCCCCCAAGATTACGTAATCAACTGAATTTGCTGAAAATGCGAAGAATCGTGAACCCAGAGTTTCTAAAATATTTGAAGACGGTAAGTGAAAAAAAAACATTTTAGAATGCTTTTAAAAATGTAGTTTATTAATTAAAAAATAATTACAAAATCTCAAACTCTTTGGTTTACTTTACAAATCACAATCTTCAGACCGCAGCGCTTTCAGGAACAGACCCGGGTGACTCAATCGCAGACGAGCGCGTGGAGTATCTATCTATGCACATCGCGCGTGCGGAGGGGGGGGGGTATCTTCGGCGTGGTACTGCGGTATTTCCGTGCAAGTTTAGACCAGAAAACTTGCGATGCGGTGAGCAAAGTTAATTAAATCAGGACGTGCACCCGTTCCCTCCCCCCCCCCCCCCGCCCTCAAGTAAACAAGCGTAAGCCTCAGCTCCAACCATCCCCTCCCCCTCGGTGATTACTTAATATGTGGATGGCTCCTTATGGTCCTTAAAGGGTTTATATATACTCTAAGTTTCTAAGAGTATTATTTGTGGCATTGCATAGGTAATTCTATAAGTCGGAGACAAGAGTAAAAACAATTTTCTGCTAAAAAATGCAAACATCATTCTTTTAGCAGGTGCAAAATATGTTATTATAAAAATTCATCAACAGAGACGTGATTGGACAATGTGCCGTGTACATTTTTAAAGACATTTGCGATGATATAATTGCCCAGACATATTATAAAACAGTACTCAAGGGATCCCACCAAGATAGGGAGTTTTAAAAATAATTACGTTAAATAATTTGTACACACATTTTATGGTATTGCTACTGATATTTGTAGTAGTGTAGTTTGCTAGTTCAGCAACTAACAATGGGGAAATGATGGGGGGAGGGACGTGAGAAAAATTTAGAAACAAATCTATACATAATATACTTGGTGCCTGTAAAAGGGTTGTAGATATCATTTACTTGGTACCTCCTTTTTAATTTTGAAATTTATCTATTTGTTTTCTTAATAATGTGCATACATGTGTTTTTAGATTGAAATATTAGTTTTTTCGAAATATCCACGAGTTTTTCAAAATGTCTTTATATTTTGTGTTGTAATTATATTAGCTAAATAACACTCACGACTTAATAATGTCGACTTACATATATTTTTAAAATCTCTGCAGAAGTTTGATGCTTATTCAAGGAGAAGTCGTATTTTTTAGTTTTTTTAGCATTTAAAAATATTTATATAATTTTTGTGTTTGTCTTGTTTTTTTAGATATTTTAATTCCAGTAAAGTGCCCAGTAAAAAATATTGCTATTTTTAAATCAACTTTTATTTTGTTGAAGTAGTAGACACAAAATCATGTTGTATCCGGAAACTTGTACTGAGAACATAAAGGCCGTGTTCTTTACAGTAGACTTGCAGTAATTGCGGAACTCGATTTTTCTTTACAGCCAAAACGATGTCATCATATAACTGCGCAATGACGCAACATCGTTGTGTTGTATATAATCAACCCATCAAGTTGCGGTGTCAACTACAACGGGCGAGCCCGTCACCACAGGACGTTTTAACGATTTTCTCGTTCTATCGCCCTGCAGTGAACGTAGAAGACTTTGGACAGAACAAATCCAACGTCCAGCTACGTCACAACCCGCAAGAAGCCAACGCCTTACCGCGAGATAGCCAGTATTACCTGGCGGGCCGACCCTCGCGCCCTTACTTCCAATTGTGACCAGATTTCTCCGGTCTCTCGATTGGTTCCGAGTTCGAGGTCGCTTGCGCGGTCCTCTTCCTTACGAAGCGGTGAAACGGTGTGCACCGAATCTATCGCGGACCAAGGCGTCCTTTGCCAGACTCTGAACCGGGATCGGATGGCCAATGGTCATTTCAAGAGCAGTCGCCGTAAGGTAGACAACCACCCCCGCTCTATAGGAAACAATACAGTTTCCAGACTCCCCCGACTGTTAGTCGGAGAGCACAATCGATTGGCTTGCGCCGCTCGGTGCGCAGACCGTCCAGGAGCGCCAGAGGTTTGATTCCCAGGGGAGACTGGTTGACCCAGTGTCCTACCCAGGTTCGCACCCGATACGTGGAGGCCATCGGATGGGTGTTGACCCGTGAGTGTGACCGACCCTGAACACATGGGTCATCGTGGCCACCTCATCATGGGCCCGTTAGCTCCCATGATGTGGGACAATCCTTTTTCTAAAATCTGTTTCTACGCTGACCGCTATTTGTGGTATAGAAAAATCCTACCATTTTCCAATAGTGCCCAAAGATTTTTAACTGCAGGTATTTCGTTGGAATTGACACAGCCAAGTTCGTGGCACAATGCGAAAATCACAAGAATCAATATTAAATTTACTATTCTAGATTTTGCCAACGTGATACATCTATTTCAGATGTATCTAATATATGTAAATAACATGATGTGAAGACAGACGTGAATAATGATGAATATAAGAATTTATTGACTAAAGAATTTATTCTTGTTCGTTATAATCTGTACCTTCCTTCTGTTAAAAAAGTTTTGTATCATTATTCAGAAAAACTTTTGAAGTCCTCCATAATTAAGAGGAGCCCTCGTGTAACATAGATCCCAATATAGAACCTTTGGTTTCCGAGAAAATCTATTTTTTAATGAAACCCGTTAATTTAAATTTTCAGGGTGGTTGCAAACACCGGCTCTGGCAATAGCTGAGGCCCTTTTCAAATTGGGTCAATAATCTCGATAGTCACGCTCGTGCTGAAAGTGCGAATTCGGCGGTGAGAATCTTTCAGCCTTCAGCGGTATAAAGATGACATATCGCCGGCTGGGAAAGGCGTTGTTTTTTTGCACATCTCGCGTAAACGTTTGGTACGGTCGATTTGCCCCTTTGTTTGAGCGGCAGAAGCGTTGATTTATCATATCCATTCCCCCCTCTCCTCCCCATTTCATCCGCTCCTCTCCTCTTCCCCGTCTCCCTTTCTTTACCTTTGCGCCCGAAATCCGACCGTATTTGCAGGCTGACGTGCCTTTGATCTATTTCTGCTTATCAAAGATTGACTTTGGCCCGTGTGCGGTAGACGCGATACAGGCCAATACAACTTTCGATATGTAGCCATTCGTGCGGAATATTGTTTAGAGTGAGACGGCGATATTTACTTTGAACACGGATAAACTAGCCTGTTTACTTTATATACCCATTTTATGTTATTCCTGCTTACTGAGGTGTTTAGTAGGGTAGGGCGTTGTTAGTTCAGCAACCTTTATGGATTTGAGTTACTTACCATCCACGATAAATATATAGAACATAGAGATAAACCTAGAGCACAGAACAACAAAGGGTACTAGCAGGACGGATCCGCGCCTCCCGCCGAAACCGGCCGCCTCACTTCCCCACTTGTATGGGTGAAAATCTGGCGGACTCACCATAGTCACAGTATACCAGACAGTAGCTTCTCTTAAAAAAAATATAAAATGAAAGCGAGCGGCGACACGAGTCCTAGGGGCTTGCATATGGCCGCCGCATGGGCACTACTCCGCCGACGCAAATATTCAAACATGTCAATCTCCACCCCCGCGTAACTCCCGAGCAAAGGCATTCGGCGAGACGTATTCCTCTGTTCACTTCCCTCTCCCGCAAAGTCCTGTGGCTCGATAATGTGGTTACTGCTTCTAACTCGAAATATTTTGCCATAGTGTGCCCCCCCCCCCCCCCACAGTCACACCACCGCACCGTCCCTGCACGCATACACGCAATGACGCTCATAAGTTTCCGTTATTGTAGGGGGTGCCTAAAGAAAAATACATTTTAGATGCGGTCCACCGAGACAGACGGACGAGACAGACGACAGAGTCAGATGACCGAAACAAAGCGAATATCGAGACAAGGCGACCGAGACAAAACAACCGATACAAGGCGACCGAGAAAATGCGACCGAGACAAGGCGACCGAGAAAAATGACGGAATTGTTAAACCGACTTCTGCAGCATGTCGCCTCTCGAAATGAACGGGCCACCGAGAGCTTACACATGAAACTACAAAGCAGCCGTATTCTACACGAATAACTTTAGAATTAGCTTTTACTATGGCTGGAATTATATCGATGGAAAACTTACTCGACGAAGAAAATGACGATATTTTTTGTTATATCACAGTAAAATAAAAAAATAAGTCTTATAAGGCAGGTTTAAAACGAAATGTTAATAAGAAATAGTTTATCATTGGATGAATATCGAGGTTTGTATCGAGGAAGAATATAATTCGATGAGTATTTCATCTTTCTCCTCAAAAAAAATATTTGTTGCTATTGTATTAACACTTTAACAGCGGAGCATGTACTCAGTACGTGATGCAAAATATTCTCTAACTCGCGACTCACGTACTGAGGGCGTGATCGATTTTTATACAGTTTGTTTAAAAATTACGTCTCAGTTCGTAATCCGCGTTATACTAGCATGTAACTTATATGAAACATACATATGAAATTCATTAGCGTAAATCGCGAATGCAAGGGGGAGGGGGGGGGGGTTAATCGAAAGTGGTCCCCCCACCCTGCAAAACGAAGGTGTCAAGAATCTGCAAAGTTTGCGAAGATTTTGGGAAGAAGCAAATTGGCAAGCGAGGACGTAAGGGATCAGTCTACTATGACCCAGGTTGCAACGTACCACTATGCTACTATCCATCTTTCAAAAAATTTCATACAAAAATAATTATGGTCAATGATTTGTATGATTATTTTATGTACAACTTTTTTTTGTCGGTATCGGTTTTTTATTGGTTTCATTTGAAAATAAGTAATTGCTTTACTAATTCATTCCCCTTGGTAACAAAAAAAATATACTACAATTCTAAAAATAAATCATATATTCCTAAGGATCTAAAACTCAAATGTAAAATAAAAAGAAGATACTATTTAAATAGATACATGAAAAATAACATAACAACAAAAGCATTTTTAGTAACAATGAACAAAAACTTAAAAAAGGAAATTAAAAATGCGAAAAGGGAATACTATTCAAAATTAATAAAATCAGCAACAAATAAAGTTAAAAAATCATGGCAAATTATAAATAATGAACTCAACAGAAAGAAAAGACTGATTGATAAGAAAATAACACTGAATGTTAATGGAAATTATTTTGATAAATCATCAGAGGTGACTGAAATATTTAATACTTACTTCAGGTCAAAACCTGTAGAATTGGCATCTCAAATTCCACTGCCTACACAGTCGGCCTACCAAAAATATTGCAAAAATACTAAAGTGGATGAATCCATATATATGTACCCCACGACCAATCAAGAAATAGAAAAATGTATTGACTCTCTAAAGAATAAAAAATCAACTGGTCTCGATGACATACCTGTTAGCATAATTAAAATCCATAAACGTGTACTGGCACCTTGTCTGACATATCTTTACAATTTAAGCTTTTCAGAGGGAATATTTCCAGATTGTTATAAAATAGCTAAGATTATACCGATATATAAAAAGGGAGATCCCACGAGCGTAGAAAATTATCGACCTGTAGCCCTACTGAGTAATTTCTCAAAAATTTTGGAGAAGGTCATCGAAAAACGGCTAAATGGTTTCCTTGAAAAATTTGGGGTCATTTCAGATAGTCAATATGGATTTCGGACAAAAAAATCTACACAGGATGCCGTATTGTCTGCATGTTTCATGATTGAGAATAGTCGAAACAAGAAGATGTTTTCAGCAGGACTGTTCTGCGATCTAAGCAAAGCATTCGACTGTATTAATATCAATACCTTGGTAGATAAGCTATACCATTATGGAATTAGAGGAGTGGCTAATTCACTCATTAAATCGTACCTACAAAACAGGCAGCAAGTGGTGGAGATTAAAATAATTGATGGAATTGAGGAAAAGGCTGAGCAATCGAGACGTGAAATAATAAACATCGGTGTGCCCCAGGGCTCAATATTAGGACCTCTCCTCTTCAATCTCTATTGTAACGATTTAGCAACTAACATAACTTGTGCCAAAACTGTCCAATTTGCAGATGACACCACGTGTATTTTTGAAAGTGATTGTAGAACAAAAATGGAGGAATTAATAAACAAAACACTATTTGAAGTCAATGATTGGTTTAGAGCGAACCAGATGTCGCTAAATTTAAGCAAAACAGTGCTGATAAACTTCTCAAACAAAAAAGAAAAACAGATAGCGTTAAATTATTCTATCGAGATTGCCAAGTCGACTAAATTTCTAGGAATTTACATCGATGAAAATATGTCATGGAAAACCCATATAGACCAGCTTAAGTCAAAATTATGTTCAGCTTGCTATGCGGTATGCAGATTAAGAAAAATATTGGACGAAAAGGAAATTGTGAGAGCATACTATTCTCTGGTTGAATCCCACTTGAGATATGGGATTTTATTGTGGGCAAATGCCACTGATATTAAAGAGGTATTCATTTTACAAAAAAGGGCCGTGAGAGCAATACGCGGATTAAATAGAAGAGAATCTTGCAAACCACTATTTCTTGAACTAAAGATCCCCACCGTTTATACCATATTTATTCACGAAAGCCTGTGCGAATTCTATAAAAATAAAGGAAAGCACCAAACTCTTGCCCACATACATTCCCACAATACAAGGCACAAATCGATGTATACTCATAATTCTATACCTGCAACATCACAATTTCAAAGGACAACTCAATACAGAAGCATAACATTTTATAACAGGTTACCAGATGAATTAAAAAATATACAAACATATACACTATTCAAAAAACTTACCAAGGATTTTTTACTGCAAAAATGTTTATATGGCACGGACTTTTAAAATTTTACATTCACAATTGACTACTTGTTTATTTTATTTATTTTTTATTTTATTTTATTTTTTCTTTTAATACCTTCCATTTTAATCCTATTCTGAACACTTCATTTTATAGACAATTTACTCACTGATTATGTAACATGATTTAGGAATTATTGCTTTTATTTTTATATTTTTACTCTGATTATTATTTGATGCTTTCCAAATTGGACTCCTTGATTATTATTATTGTTATTGTTTTCTTTATTTAAAGATTTATACTTACTCTTTTATTTTTGGATTTGGTATTTCTATTTTTGATATTTCTAAATGATCTTTTTAATATTTAGACAATGTAATGGTTGATTTTGTATAGTTTATTGACTTTCAGATTTCTAACTTGATTTAATTTAATTTAATTTTTGCCAGATATATGATATGTTTAAAATATGAATAATATAAAAAATGTATTTATTAATTGTAAGTTCTATACCCTTACCGGGTTTTTTGGAATAAATAAACTTTGAACTTTGAACTTTGAACTTATCACAAAATTGCTTTTTTAAAATTAAATAATTTCATCATATCATCAATCATAAAATTTATTTTATTTTTATTTTTTATCCAGAAGACATAAAAGTTTGTACAATATTGTTCGATAATCGTATAATAGAAACAAATTATTTTTATATCTAATCAGGTTATTTCTTTATAGCCATTACAATAATGCCAAAAAACGTTTGCGGGCAATCTAACACGCGCTATAAAAATCGGCCGCCTTTAAAGTGTTGATGAAAGGCACTAACAAACAGACGACATGCAAAAACTAAGTCGCAGTCGCTCGACTCTGTCGCCTCTCTCTATCGCACGCTTCTAAAAGTAACCATACAATTAATAGTTATTACATTAGGGGCGACTGGTCTCGGTCGCTTGTCTCTCTGTCCCGAGTCCCGGTTGCCGGTCTCGGTCACGGGCCTCGAAAAGGTACATTTAGGTAGTTCACTTCGTCCACGCTAAGCTAAATGGCGTTGTGTGGCGCTTTTGTTTATAAAATAAAATAAAATAAAACATTGCTTACAGACGTGAATCGTCACCAGTTTGCTTTCGCGGGCATTTTATATCCACATTCCTCACCAAACGTCATATAATAGTACAAAATCACCACGCTATATTCAGTTTATGCGAAAATAACTTTACACTGAAAATATACAACACGAAAGGCCACGCATACTCCCCATGGACCACCTCGCTTATTCAGAAAGCTCCGCTTATTCAGAAAGCAGCAGATGTATGATCCTTACATCATACCTATGTTGATGTTTACCATCTATCCTCGTCCAGTGGCGTAACAGAGGGTAACCATATCGCCTTCAAGCGCACGCCAGAAAATGGTAGTTTTAGTTTTTGCAACAAGGTGCTCCTAAATATCTAAAATCTAATTCCTAAAAAAAAATCGTATGTCGAATAGTTACTGTTTCTATATTTTTATTACCTATGTAAGGATACAATTTCCTAGCAACATCGACTCACAGGATAAATACAGTTTTTTATGTCAGTTAAAATGGAAATAGCACCGACCGCCAGGGCGGCGTTTCCCAAGAGTAATATAACAAGTCACAAATTACAAGTTCACAAGTATAAGTTCCTGGGGCTTGATTTTTGAACCGATAGAGAAAATGTCGTATACGGGATGTCATATCTCTATCACTTTCCTATACACGTTCGAACTTCGAATGAAAATCGATAGAAAATGACGTCATTATGACGTCATTTTGTATGAGACATTTTCTCTATCGCTTCAAAAATAACCATGGCGTTTTTCTGGGACATTTTTTTACTTCACACAAAGCTATTGACAAAAAAAATACGTGTGGCACTCGGGGACTGCCACGGTAAAGCTATTGCATAGCATTTTTAACAACTTATGCAATTATAATTATTTATTTATTTTATTTTTTCTGATATCAGATAACTGCGCTCTATCGGAAAACGTTGAAATTATTCCGAATCATTTGCGGCTGCGGAAGCAAATGATTCGGAATAATTTAAACGTCTTTCGATAGAGCGCCGCGCACGATTTTTTTATTCAATAAAGCAAAAAAAACGAATTATTCGAAAAAAATCGTAGATAAAAAGATAGATAATTAAATTATCTTTAAAATGGTGCAGGTTTCATAATAATACGCCAGATAGTATTTGCGTAGTAGTCGTTTTTGTGTTCGGTTAGACCTAATTTCACAAATTAATTACACTATGTAATATAAACAAAATCTAAAATATTCAAAGCTAAGAATATTAGGAAAATGTTCTTGTTTAACATATATTTTTTTCGAATCGTAAGCAGTACTCGTTTAGACGTAATTATCAGTTTAAAATCATTAATTTTCGTTAAGAAATTTCTTCATTCGGTCGCCGCGCTGGCCTAGGCCCGCGATAAAAGCTATGCAATAGCTTAAAAATATTCGCTTGTGGAAATAGTGTGATGACGTTTAAAATTTGAAAATGTGAGAAATAATTAAAATTAAAATTGAAACGGAGAGGCAGGAAGTACACTGAGAAAAACATATGTTGGTACATGGGCTCCTTAAATAACGGTCTTCTTAGCTGCAATAATGGTCAAACAATAACATGGTTTCATAAAGACACTACATTATGCTTGATAATGTATGAAGCATAATGGTGTAATACCATTGCCGACATGTCATTTTTTTTGGCAAATTTCTGTTTCCGGCAGTGGTATACGCACTGCATGTCTGGAGCAGTCTTACTGCCAAAACATTAAAAGCCGTCAGTTGTCTTGCTAGAACGTAGCCGTTTTATATCAAATTTATGAGCCTTCATATCGACCATTATTTATACGTAAGTACCTATGTACCGTCTAGCTAGACTATTCGACGTACAATAGTCTTTTATGAACTACTGATGACTACTCATACATTTCCCATACATCAGTGGCAAAATTATTACTGACGATTCCACATTACAATGCGTTGTGATCCAGTGCAATGTTATTACTGTATTAATATT